>CABFVZ010004715.1:27507-43891 GCA_902151445.1 Timema monikensis | reverse complement strand
GAGGGAAAGGGTTGAGGAGTGGGGGATACACACACACACACTTACACTTTCCCCTACCTGTTCTCATACATGAGGTTGTATGCTACTTGTGTTTATTTATGAATTATAGTTTTATGGTCTCTGTGTGTAATATTAATGTCTTCTTAATCTTGTTCACTTAAAACAGTTAATGTCAAGATTTATAAAGATTGTGATATATGTTGGGCGCCACTCCTAAGATATAGGAGAAAATAATATTAATAATAATAAAAAACATTTAACTCGGCTAAAACAGACAGTGGCACGACGACCACTGGGGAATACTTAAGATAAAACATGAACACTAAAAAAAATGGATTGTTGGAACCAAATGTAGTAATTTAGACTACAATAAAAATAAGTGTATAAAATAACAATTGTTGGAACTTTTGTGGATTTATTGTTGTTTCCTTATTTATCACATCCCAATCCTAACAATGGAATTCCGTATAGTTATAATTTTTATAAAAATAAAATAATATTGTTGAAACAAATAAAAAAGAAGAGAAACCAAAAAAATCAAATAAAATTAATATTTATACATAAAATGAAATGTTAATTAATTCTCTGAATTAGATAGTCTTACATGAAGCTGATTTTAGATAAAAGAAAAGAAAATATGAATTTAAAGTTGAAGAGTTGGCTTGACCTCACCCACGAATGAGTTTATGTTGAAACAACACCAACTTGAGAAATTTGTTTCACCTTAGTAATGCTGATTCTTCCACAATTTAAACAAAAGTAAACAATCTAGTTCTTGCACACACTCTTAACTTTCCGTTTGCCGCTCACACTTTACTTTTTAACCATTACTTCACTTTAAAAATAAATTAAGTAAAGAGCTCTACAGATTTGGCTCCATGTTAGACCAACACCGAGGAAGAAGACCCAGTCTCCTTCAAAAAGTCTTCCAAAATCAAATTTAAAAATGTTATATTCTTTACTTCCAAGTCCAAAGAGAAAACCAATATATTAAACCAAAAAATAAAATGTTGGCTTTGGACTAAGGATAAAAATCAAATACAATGCAGGTTTAATATAAATATTGAAATATATGCCAATGAATATGAACAATGTTTTCCTAAAAGAATTAAATTTTATTTCTACCTGTCAGAATTGAAAAGCGCGTTAGTTTGGAGTTATTTACATATTGCCTTGTTTCTTCTTTTACAATCACGAGATTCGCTACTCACTTGTATAACATATCTGCGCATGCGTTGAAATCAAACATGGCTGACGTTCCTTATAAATAAAACAAGAATCAAACAAACTTCTTAGAACGATAATTAATATGTTTAATAAAAGGTAAGTGTTCTTCCGTAAATCAAAATACCTTATTTAAATTATTTAAAACAATGTTATACGTAGTTCCTTCTATCCTTTTACTTTCTTAAATGGATGTAAATAGTAGTATTTGTCAGGTTGGCAATACAGCATGCGAACTTTGAAGTGTTTAATTTCACACGAAATTAAATTGGAAACTATTCACAAAAGGTATAAAAAAAATATAGTGAAATACATGGTAGGGTGGCAAACTACGTCACAATTGATTTATTAGGATGTTTGTTGCCGTTCCAAAACACTCGTAGACGAACTTACATTACAAGTTAATATTTTTTGAATTGTTACAAACTTAATATGCAAATGAAATCACACTAATATTCGTTTATATTTCGAAACTACTTCTCCCGTTGATGAGATAGCGTGATGGTAGGAGGCTTATACAGCTGAGCTTGTTTTCTTAAATATAATGAGTACAACAGAAACAGTCCCATCTAGATCCGATAAGTTATTTTTACTTTCTCTCTACATCTCGGAGAGAAAGTAATGTAATCACCAAAAAAATCGAAACTGAGATTTTGATAAATGTTGACGTTTCATGATCCCCTGAAACCAAAAAAATAGTTTTTGCAATGATGTCCGTCTGTCCACCCTCTCATCCGTCTATTTTCGGGCTAGAGCAGAAACTATTGTACCGATTAGGCTGAAACTTGGTATCTGGGGTTTTCATAGGGTCCCCCGAGGTATTTTTTTTATTTAGACATCCAACCCTAAATTTAAGGATAGTTTACTCAACGGCAAAAAGAGAAAAAAATCTATTTTCCAAAAAATGGATTTACTATTTTAAAAAAAAATGTATATCTAAAAATATGTTATCATTATACATAAGGGTGACCTGGTGGTCTAGGGGTAAGGTGTCAGACTTCTGTGCTGGCGGCCGGGGTTCAATCCTCGGTCCCGACACAGATTTATCTGATTACCAAACCCTTCCTTCACCTCTGACAAGACATCTTGTGAATGTGTGGAATGCCAGGCCTCCACCGTGGTTCGGATTCCACGTTAAACTGTAGGTCCTCCATTTCATCTCACAATCACCCTACCATTACACATTAGCGTAAGTGCGTATAACCCGAACGGGTAGTAAGACGCGGTGCTAATTATAATAATAATTATTATTATACACAAGATATAAATTCTCATTTTCTTATGAAAATGACTTTGATGATACTTTACGTAGAGGACATTTTCCAATTTTCATCGTATCTCCGTAGCTATTTGTGATACAAAATAACTTATTTTTGTAAAATGGTAGTACTTAGAAAGATGCAAATATTTTATTTGAAATATATTTTTATAATACAAATAATTTCTTATCTATGAAACAAATAATTTCTTATCTGTAAACAAATATATTTTATTCATAAATAAGATAATATTAATCCTCTTCTGTGATATCTTCTACAGTATTTATCAAAATACAATTTTTTGAACAACCACGTGTTTCAATTTAGGGGGATACGTAATTTTATTTGACTGCATCTAGTCAGAGAAAATAAACTTTGAGGTAGATTACTTTTTTAAATATTTTAATATTGTTTCTATCTTTCGTAAATTATTAAAATATTGATATTTAATTGTAGCTGTCCAATTCTGTCTGATTGACATGCTACAATAAGTTAGAGAAATAGTATGCTTTTGGTGTGTAGGCTACCCTCGCCTCACGGGTTGTTAGATGAGAATAATGACTTTACTTGTAAATATTGTATCCAGGGTATGGTTATGAGCAGAAATTTATTAGTTGATATGTATAAGTTATGATAATGATATGTATAGACTTTCTAACAAGATTAATTTCAGATGTTTATAGGTATCTTTTGAATGGCTTAGCCATGATGATTTGACGATAGGATGTATTCCAGGTTTCATTTCGTTTTGATTATTGTTCGCAAATAATTAACTTTGTTTACTTTTGAATTGGTTCTGTTAACTTTTTATGAATGTTCTTTAATCTAGATAAATGCATTTAGTACTACGTAACTTTATAATTTTTTTTTCTTAACTAAATTTATTCGCTTCCCGATAAATATTGTTGGATTATTTGCTATTGCGCATTGTCTGAAATCAATAAAATTAATATTGTTAACCTTTTGATCATTATTTCTTATAATAAAACGGCCTTCAGGCTATTTCCAATTTCATGTCGTTTGTTATGCCTTTACATAAGGCAAATCCTAAATTCCTTAACTTGAATAGTTGAATACTTTAATTTACTGATTGTTAACACTGCTAGATTTGGATACTTGGGTTTTACATATTTGGGTTTGGGTCAAATAAAGATCCCTAATGATCTACTTCCCTATTCTTTGTCTTACAACGCCTTCTCTATAGAGAAGGGTTTTAATTTGTTTCTTATGATCTTTGGTGAAAAAGATGTTTCTCTTTTCTCAATTTGTCTGTAACAATGTTAAAAGTCCTTAATGCCACAGATTAAATAATAGGGTATATTATTTCATTTGTGATATTTGGTGTAGTGTTTTTACAACAATGTATAGAACTATTATTTAGTTTCACAATTATTACGAGTTTTTAGTAAATATCTCTTTTAAGAAAACATATAGAGAAAGTCTGTATGATGCTTTGTATCATGTATTGAGTTTATTGGAAACAGGTAGGAAAGCAATAAGATTTAAAGTTGTATTATATGTATAGATAATAATTTTGAAAGGTTCTAGGTACTAATTATAAACAAAGTGAATTCTTAGTTTCTTGCAATCAATCCTAGCTACAGATTAGAAACAAAATTAGTGCTCAATTTACTATAATACTTTAGACAGTTTTGACAGCTGATTAAAAACTCAATGAGTTATATATTTCATATAACAATGTGAGTGGTTATAGCTATTGAATATAAATATGAGTGCTCTATTTATTATGATGATGCTGAAATGGTTTGGGTGTAGGTACCGATTATAACACAATGAGTGATTTTCTTATACCATTTTTAATCAGTTCTATCTTTTTATTATAAACACAATCAGTGATCTATTTCTTATATAATTTTCTTTAAATTTAAAAATGACCTGTACACTTGAATCGAACCAGGGACATTTAAAATTTTACACCAATTCTCTTTCCACCGAGCTATCCAGGAATAATCCCGCTCCCAGGGTCAATCTTCTTTCATCTTTCAAGGTAGCTATAATGACTTGGTTGTTTAATCCATCTTATGTAATTGTTGAAAAGTTCTGAGTACTGAATAGAAACAAGAGAGCTTAGTTGCTTAAACATTCTTGAAAATATTACAAAGACTCACTTTATTTGAGACCCAAATTAAAACTTAATTCATACAAATTTCCCCTCATTTGCAACAGCGTCTTGTCTGAAGTTCCAGATAACGTAAAGACACGCTCAATTTCCTCCACGGTGGCAGTTAACTTTCAAGGATAACTTTCCGGAGCAACAGTATGTCATTCCACATTTACAACAGCGTTTAACCCTGACCACCCACACGATAAGTTTCAAGACATAGCCACCCTGAGATCAAATCTTTGAGTGAGGCTCGGAGAAATAACCTCTCACCCCCTACCCTTAAACTTCCGTTTCATAGCAAAGTTTGTCTACTTGACGATTTATTAACTTGAGAGCGCATATGGTGTTAAAATCTTTCTCAAGGAAAACATTAGGACTTCGGTGACTGAAAGGGGAAATATTGTGGATAAACGCCAAGTTAGGACAGAACAATAGTCATTTCAAATAGATAGATTGCCGACAAAGTAAAACCATGTGACAAAACAATTTAACATTAGAAACTTGGTTCTTGAAATAACAAGATACGAAAATGACTTAATCTTTGCGTGATTCCTTGTCTTAAACAATACATCTCAATTACTAGAGTAGTTTACGTATTGCATATGCTACTGGTTAATAGCCAAGAGAAATCACTTGAAATTAAATGGGGTATAAAAAATACTACACCCCATGAACTACTGTAAAGTTAAAACCATTATAGTTTACTGTGAAAATATATTTTTTTTAATTCGCCCATGTGAACATGGAGCCAAATTATCTTAAGATGCACAGGGAATCTCAAAATTGTGTCTTATTTTAAAAAAAGACTTAATCAATATTAATTCGTTTATTTATATATATTTGTTTAAGTAGCTAACGTGCATTTTCTGTACTGATTAATTATGTCAGTAGATGATTTATTAACTAACTTAAATTTAGAACAGATACAAGTAACATATCCCAAGTAGCATATTAATTTAACAATTTGTCCTTCTCTCAATCACATTTCACCAAAAATAAATACTAGAAATAAACCACACATTTCTCTCTGCCTCACCTAACGCTTACCTACCCTATTCAAACTATTTAGCATAGCTAATTGATAGGTAAGGCAAGAGGATAGTTATGGTTTATTTTTACTGCTGTGAGTCATTCCGGGAATTGAACTCAGGACCTTCAACCTAGTAGGCAGAAACGCTACCATTCGAGCTAAGATTTTGGGCACAAATTGTCTTAAAATCCATCTTATTACTAGGATTTTTGATTAAAACTGACAAAACATTTTACTATTCATATCTTAAGTTCAATAAAGGCCTCGTTTAATTGTTGGGGTTTTTTTAACGCCGCATCTTAACACTCTCATTCGGGTTTTACGTATTTATTTTAATTACCTTTATATGTTAAGGATAAAGAAGGCTAATATTAGAAAAAATNGGGGGGGGGGGGGGGGAGTAGCACCTTATACAATACAACCACCGAAACGGGTATCACTTAGTTGAACAAACGCCAGAATATCAATATATAGTGATAATTATTGTTACCAGGAATATAATATAAACATACATACCAACACTACTGGACACGTGGGCTAAAGAGACAGACTCGTCTGGTCTAGTTGTATGATGAAGAGTAGGCAGATATTTAAATACTGGACGGGTGTGACGATAGTTTATTTTCCTTGATGATTTATCACTTTCTTATCACGCAAATACTAGTCTATTTCTTCTAAATTTTAACATCCTCATTCTTCTGTTTTTAGTTTATAAATATACATCCTATCTGCGATAGAAGATGGAATAAGTGGTCTTGGGGCTAAGTGCCCACCTCAGGAAAAAATTAAAACCTAAAATATTGATAAAATCTTCAATTTTATATTAAAGGTATAAAAGGTTGAACATTCTATACTTCCAATAAAAAGTTTTTTCATAAACTCAGCAAACAAACTGCACATATAGTATTTTTTTTAACCAAAAGTAATATAAAATCCCTATAAACTTACATCTGGAAAACTATACTAATACAATTAAATTACGATCAGAGTTTCGGTGTACAGTGCAGCTCCGGGAGATAAGAGCTGTACAAGCATGCGTGTACAGCAAGTTGCATAGGAGTTAGGCGGGCGGCACTGCATATGTGATAATGGCAAGCACTTTCTGTGATGTATGACCGTTAATGATTAACCTCAGAACGTATTCGTATTTCTAAATGAACTGGGGTGTTGTTTACTATTAATTGTGGTATGTTCTGCTGCCGTACTCCAAAATGTCGAGATGTCCAGTGCCACGTAGCTAACTCTTTTTATATATGCAGTTTGGGCGTTGAATTTACAAAAAATATTTTTATTGGAAGCATAAAACGGTCTACAATTTATACCTTTAAAATAAAATTGATGTTTTTTTGTTGTTTTTTGTTTTGCATTGAGTAAGATTTTCATAACATTTAAAAACACACATTTTTATTTCTAGAGTTCTTACAGGTATAGAAATTATTGTGATCGTCAAAAAAAAACAAAAAAAAACGAAAAAGTTGTTTTTGAATTTCCGTCTGTCTGTCTGTCTGTCTGTTTGTACCTCCAACTAGAGCCTAAACTATTTTACCGATCGGGCTAAAACGTGGTATCTAGGTTTTATTTTCATAGGGTTGCCCCGAAGGTTTTTGGAATTGGATATCTAACCCTAACTTAAGGGTAGTTGACTGCAGGGCAAAAACAGAAATGTTGATATTCTCAAAATCGGTTCTAATGATTTTGTTTAAATTTCATTTCTAAACATTTATAAATATTCTAAACAAAATGTATACTCACAATATTTCAGCAGAATTACTTTAAGGGTTCTGGTATAGTGCGTAAATTCTTTTTTTTTATAATATCTATTAAACTATTTGAGATGAGAAATTAACTATCATAAAAAATATGTAGGTCTATTTATAATACAGATATTATATTTGAAGCATATTTTTATAAAACCAATAACTTTCAAACTATACGCAAATTTATATATTTGTTAACTTTACGAAAACAAAAGGTAAAGTATTGTGACCGTAAAAAAATCTAACTTTATGTTGATGGATGTCGACGTCTCATGACCCCCGAACCCTAAAAAGTGGTCTTTGCAATGACGTCTGTCTGTGTGTCTGTTTAAACTTAAAAATAAGAGTAGTTTAATAAAGAGTGAAAAGAAAAAAAATCTTTTTTGCCAAAATTGGCTCCAACAATTTTGATTAAAATTCGTAACAAGGCATTGATTAAGATTATAAATAACCTGACTATTTTCATTTCCCTATGAAAATTACTTTTTGAACTTCCGTATTTGAGATACTATATAACTTTTCATTGCAAAATTGTAGTACTATTAAAAATAAAAAAACTTGTATTTTAAATATATTTTTATAAAACCAACAGTTTCTGAGATAATGGCAAATATATTATTAATACAATTTTGTGAGCTTTAGTTATAAAGAAATACTACTTAAGTTTTAACGCAATAATTCTCCAATGCCATAGAATAATTAAATATAAGTCTCTCAAAAAGTTTATATTGTTGTTTTTTTAACCTCTTAGGAGAAATATTTGTAACCAAATGATCTATATCCATTTTAGACTCAACAGTCAATATTTACATTTTTTATTGGTCTAAATTTATACATGAGGAATTTAACAGCAATGCGATGGCATGAAGATTTTCAACACCGGTTAAAATGTCGAAAATTTTAACCGGAAGTTGAAATTTTAATATGAAGTGTTGACCCTTGTGGACCCAATATTGAGCTTTTTTTTATCGATCTAGACATACAAATGAAGACATTAATTCTTTAAAAATGAAGTTATAAAATTTAAAACTGGGACTTAAAAAAAGGGCTGTACATAAGTATAGTGCAATTGATGCTTGGGTTTACTGATGTAAATTATTTCGTTTCACATATATTACGAGTTTTGGGTGAATATCTCTAATTTTAGACACTAAGGCGAGAAAGTCAATGTGGAGTTCCGTACCATTTATTCCAATCTATTATTGTCAGCACAGACAATATGTTACATCACATTCCAACGATAAAAAAATTACCAATAAAATTTTGGTAACATAAATTGTAAATGAAAAAATATTTAATTTGGCTGTCAAAGCTATGTGATTTTGCTTATCAGTGTACCGAGTGTAGAGAAATTTTGAATTGCATTGTTTAACATGATTATTTGTGAAAACTTTTAAGTTTGCAGTGCTTTAAATAAGATGAATCTAGCCTGCTTATGCCTAAATCTAAACCATAGCATATGTGGGAAAATATAAATAGAAAATCATAGTAAGAAATTGTCTGAAAAAGTCATCTTGCACTTCTAATATAGGTTGAAGTTTTACATAATAACGCCGGTAGTAGGCAGCTGTTAGTACGTACGTATATAGCATGTTGCATATTGCTAGGCTGGCAAGAATGTCCAGCCACGAGCAACATGTTCGAAGTGTGAGCCAATGTCAAATGCAACGGACGGATACTGTTGTGACCAAGTTGGGGGTTGGGGGGGTATTTTGAACATCTGCTGTGATGTGCCTGCTTAAAAATACGTAGCTTGTTGTACACGTACGTACTTATAACTGTGTCTACCTTCAACTTTCATTTAGTAATACAAGAAGCCTCCCGAACATTGTTTACACGGGTTTATCTTCTTTTCTGTCCACACATGCTGTGTTTTAAGTTTGTTCAGAGAGTTTATAATATATACTTAGCTATACTTAATACTTGAATATTTTGTAGAATATTTTCATATTAAGTAGGAAAAATAGGCCTACTGGTATATATTTGCCCTTTATATATATCCTTAGTGTAGTCAAATGCGGATACCTCATGGAAAGTAAGATGCAATGAGAAGTATAATATATATATTATACTTCTCATTGCATCTTACTTTCCATAATATATATATTATACTTCTCATTGCATCTTACTTTCCATAATATATATATTATACTTCTCATTGCATCTTACTTTCCATGAGGTATCCGCATTTGACTACACTAAGGATTAGGAAGGAGATGATCCAATTTATAGGGACTAAATATGCATTCGCTTGGAAAGATAGGGGGAACTATTCAATTAAATCTATCCTTGGTCGACGGTAAGCCACTGGGATGATTATTATTTTGGGTTACAAAAGTAAGTTGTAATTAAGTTTAATCAATAGTGGGTTTTAGCTCTTGACCGTAAATATGTATATATCGCCATTTTGAATTAATTATTTATGCTTTTGGTTAAATGTGTATGTTAACTTATTGACATGATATTAATATTACATCTTGTTCTTCTTCACTTTGATAAGTGAGACGGATCCATTAATACAATTACAAAATAAATATTTTATGTATTGAAATAATTAATTGTAACAGCAGTAATTATACCCTGGTTTCTTTATGAGTGTACAATCCGTTCACCCTAAAAGGTAGCAATCTTCTCTTGACCAATTACACTGTGATCATATAGTGTTAGCTGAACTATATTTTATTCCGTTAAGGTTATACAGCTACCCTTATAGTATTTATTTAGCACCGCGTCTTACTACCCATTCGGGTTATACGCTTAAGTACTGATTATACTAATGGATTAGGAACTGAGAAGGTTAAATTTAGAGGAAGTGAACCCATATTTGCGTGGAAAACCATTTATGAAAAACCACCCCCAGTTCACCCGACTGAGATTCGAACCTCGATCTCCCCGTCCTCGGTGGTCTATCTCAACACGACTGGCACGTTAGCCAACTACGCCACTGAGGCAGGTCCTTTATAGTAAATAAAGTTTACATATCTGACAGCTACATAAAACTACTATATCAACTTTCACATATTCATACATCAAGTCACGTGATTTGCAGCGATAAATTCAGGTAGAGATTATCGTTACCCATAAAATAACACAAATAATATAGTATAGAGCTATTATTAGTGACCACAGAAAATGTTTGTATTTTCTAAAATGTTTTCAAAATGTCCATTAGTAATCAATATAACTAGTAAAGTAATATATATATATATATATATTTAAGGTATTTAGCATGCACTTTCTGAATCGACTTCCCCTGCGAAGGATGTTGTGTTCTGGATTTTTATCGCTCGAGAAAGATATATAGGCCCTGGCTGGGTTGGAACTCATAGACATCGGAGTCCTGAGACAAGCACTTTACTCTGAAACCACTAAGGTCAACAGTAATGTGTATAAAATTACGCTCATCATCAAGCACAAATTTAGAAATTGTAAAAGGGGAGTGGGGGGGGGCACAGATGAAGAAATGGAGAAACATTTGCATGTGCTGGTAGGGATATATACCAAATGCCTTGCCCAGTGCCCAGTGCCCACCACCTTCCTCTACCCTTACCCCCACTTCCATTAATCTAACAAAAATCATCATTCTAGAAGGTGGGATTTTTTTATTTAAAGGCTAGTTTTCTATTTTTGAAGTACTCGCTAGAGCCGGAATAATTTAAGGAATTGGTTTTGGCTTGTTTGGAACAAAAATGTTAGAATTATTTATAGTTCCAGTAGTAAATATTGTCTGGAGTATTAGCCATAGTATGATGCAGAAAGTACTTTTGTTGGAGGTTTAGTAATTGGCTACTTGACGATCTTAAATTGAGGTGCATGGTTAGTTTCTTATAAAGCTGAAGTCAAAGACTACTTTCGTTCGAAAGCGTGCTTCATTAGGGCTCCCACTATTATCTAAATACAAAATTCATTGTGTTTTTCCGGATTTTCCATAAGGAATTCTAAATTTTACAGAATCTTTAGATAGTAGCATAAAGAAATAAATTGTTATTATTCATAAAACCGACTGGTGTGAAGACGTGATAATAAACATGTTCAAATCACTGTGTTTACTTCTTCAGATAACATTTCTTTCCACACAGCGGACTACTACTCAAATATTGAGGTGTGGATGTATGAGACGCTAGAAAAGGTAATTTATTCTTGCAGTTTTTATAGAAAAACTTTTTTTGATATTAAAATATCAATATTTATTCAGTACAATCATAGAGTTTAATTATCTTCACATGGTGATAACATTTTTTGATTATCTATTAAGGGTCTCCTGGAATTTAATGATAACTTTTCCTATTCATTTAAAAAGTATCTCATCTAATGCTGCTAAGCTCCTGATTAAGTATTCAACAACTGTTGATATCACCATGTGAAGAAAATTAAACTCTTAAGTTTTTACTTGAGAAATATTTCATTTGTTTTGGCAAAAAAAAAATCTATAAAAAAACTGGAAAACACCGACATTGTTTTCGCGTTCCTCACATCCCCAACTTAAAAAAAACTCAATAATATTTATTAATTTACAATTTTTGGTGTAATTTTCTGTTTTGCCGTTTTTTTTATCAAACACTAAAAATGGTATTATTTTGTTGCTATCCCAGGGGAAATGTGGCCCTGTTCATTGTTTATGACTGACACTGCTTCTAGTTTATGGCTCGCTATATGTAAAGTACATGACGGCTAGAGATGAAATCTTTCCGGTAGATCTTTAAATTTTACCAAGTGGTGGCTTGCGATCTATTATGTAGGTGAAATTGGTGACCTGGTGGTTTAGGGGTAAGGTGTCAGACTTCTGTGCTGGCGGCCGGGGTTCAATCCTCGGTCTCGGCACAGATTTATCAGATTACAAAACTCTTCCTTCACCTCCGACAAAACATTTTGTGAATGTGGGGAATGCCAGGCCTCCACCGTGGTTCGGATTCCACGTTAAACTGTAGGTCCTCAATTTAATCTCACAATCACACTACCGTTACACATTAGCGTAAGTGCGTACAACCCGAACGGGTAGTAAGACGCGGTGCTAATAATAATAAGTTGGTGAAGGGGCTGAGTTAGGGGAAGTGGCGTCTAGAGCCCACTACATATATTTATACATAAAAGGATCAATTAGTGGATCGGGGAAAGTTGCAAGTGGGTAGTGGAAGTGTGTGAGTTGAGAAGATTTTTTTTATAAATACTTGAGTCAGCCTTAAAATTATTTTATCTATCTTACTGATGATAAACTGAAAATAAAATCCAAATGGATCATAAATTTAAATAAAATCCAAATAGATGATGAACAGAAAATAAAATCCAAACAGATGATGAACAGAAAATAAAATCCACCAAACAGATGATGGACTTAAAATAAAATTCAAATAATCGATAAACTTAAAATAAAAACCAAACATACAATAACTGGAAATCAAATTCAAACAATTAATGTCAAATAAATAACATTTTAGGTTAAATAGATTGAATTCGTAAAGGCCTTGATCAGAATATTTAAGTATTAAAATAATTATCAGAATTTATTATTTTATTCATAGCTTCGTAAATATGTTTACAGGACATTAGTGAAACATTCAAACACTAAGCGCTGTAGCCTGTATTTAACTTTAGGGGAGAACTGTAATCATTTTTATTGATTTATTTGCACTCATTTATATGGTTGGAATCCCTCCAGTTTATTATTTAAAAGTCTTGTATTTAAATTAAATAATAAGTGCATTTTATCTTGAAGCTTGGTTGTTCTATACCCATATTTTCACAGTTATACAAATCATGCGTTTATTTATTTATTTAAATATATAAGATAAATATTGAACATTTGGAAGATTGGCAATTGCTGCTCAAATAAATGTTACATTTTTTTTCTACCACACATTTTACATTATCTGGAAAGAATTTGATTTTTTTGTTTCAATACTGTTACCATTTTAATATCTTGCAGTTTGTATATATTTATAGCTACTAGTACTAAGTTGATTAATGCAATTATCTCTTAGACGTGATTTTATTTTAATGAGCGACCTTTGTTCTTTTTCAGGTGATTAAATATTGAAATATGCATGTCTGTTTTATTCTGTCACTTAAATCTTTATTTTCTTATTCCTATTCTTCTTCTATCATCTCCTTCTAATATTAATTAATAAAATGAAGAGTTTTGTTTGTCTGTTACGAGCGATGCACCATATCTACCTCTCGCAGAGGGTTGAAATGTTTAAATTAGTGACCCCTGTACGTGAACATGTGCACTTAGAGGCAGGAATTTTTAAAATTTGATTTGATTAGAATTTTAAATTAAATGAAGAGATTCTTTCTCTTTCTATTTGAGGCCAAGAAAACCGTTGCCAGGGGTAACCACGCAATACATTGAATGGTTACCCAAGGCATTGCAAAGTACCTCTGCTATCTCTTAAATATATCGGTCATATTTGATAAAAGGGTGATTTATTATTTTCTTGGCATTTCCTATAAAGTAATACATTTTTATAATATTTTACATAGTTTGTCGTGACGTAAAATGTTTGACGTGCATATAATAGAGGCCTACCGCTTCTGCAAAACAAGAATTTCATGAAACTAGCCTAAATTTCCTATTACATTTTTTCTGCCGTATAAATAAATCGGTAATTTACTTGACAATTTCAATAATTTTCCGATTATATACCCCTGTTGTCAAGTGATTAGAGTTCCTAACCACAGATACAGAGGTTCTGGGTTCGATCACTAATGCTTAGAAAAATATTTGTGAAGCAATGGGTCTGAAATGCTGTCAAACTCAGTCTCTTGAGAACAGATTAGGAGTGTCTTCCATAAATAAGTATCAGCTTCGGTTTATAAAACTGAGATTAATAGCCGGATAGGTGACCTTGCGGTCTAGAGATAAGGTGTAAGACTTCTATGCTGGGGGTCCGGGGTTCAATCCTCGGTCCCGGTACAGATTTATCTGATTACCAAACCCTTCCTTCACCTCTGACAAGACATCTTGTGAATATGGGGAATGTCAGGCCTCCACCGTGGTTTGGATTCCACGTTAAACTGTAGGTCCTCCATTTCATCTCATAATCACCCTACCATTACACATTAGCGTAAGTACGTATAACCCGAACGGGTAGTAAGACGCGGTGCTAATAATAAATAATAGTAATAATAATAATAATAATAGCCGGATAATTGTTGTGCTGACCACGAGACACCCTCTATCTGCAAATGTTGGTACTGTCATCAATAATGGTGGCGTTCACTCTGTTGGTATAGCTCACTTGTGGGCTTACACAATGATTTTTTTTCTTTTCCGATTTTATCCCACGAATTGGTACAAATGTCTCTGTTGTGATAATCCTCTCTGTAATAATTATAGAATACAGGATGCTGCTGTGCAAAATAAATTATCATTTCACAGTTGACTTCTGTCTCTTTTGTCATAACTTTGTACACCACAAATATACACAAAGCACAGACACAAGTCTACAGTGGAATGTATGACTCTTCGCGCACGTAGAGAACGTGGGTAGATCGCGCATGAGCAGATGTGTTTGTTCTTCGGACGTTTCCCTCGAACATTGTGTCATAATATGCTGCTGTTCAAAAAGCAAAAACCTACTCTTAAAACAAATTTTTGGACTTTGTGGACGCTCTAATTTAAGAATAACGTAAATATCTTTGTCGAAAAGTTTTTGATAAAGGATTATCGAGAGAAAGAGACGGAGTGTGTATGCCCTTATATTCAAAATGAAACATACACCAAGTTGAGGTGTATTTATTTATATACAACTTTGCATCAATCATTTCTTGCAGCTATTTACTTATGTTTACATCTTAAAACAAGCCTACTTTACTTGCATCGAGGAGAAATATTCCGTAACAAATAATATGTCAAGTACAAAGTGTATATTATAGTCTGGTTTGCCAATCATGGAGAGGTCAGGTTGTTATCCCTCTTTTTGGTACTTCGGGGTAACTGGTTGTTTTGTCTAGTCGAAGTCCAGTCTCCGGGTGACATTGATTTCCATGCGTTGATCTCGCGGGTCCAGTGGATTGGGGTAGGGAAGGGAGATGGGGGAGAAACATAGGCGGATTCTGGAGTGGCCAGGGCGTGAAGCTGGTAACCCTCAGGGCTGAAGGGGGAAATCGGAGTAGGTGGGGGTCGGATGGTTGGGGAGAGGGGAAGGCGAGGGGAGGAGTTGGCTAACTCGGTTGCAGGGACTCTTGAAGATGCTGGAGTGGAGTGTTGACGTTCGGGGGTCTGGTGGTTTCAGTCGGGATCGTAGAAGATGGGTCCACGGGTGGAGTATTGTTTCGTTGTCGTCTTCTTTAGGGTCTTCTGTCGGTGGGCCTTGCCGGCGCGGCGGGTGTATCCCATCCCGTGAGTTGACTGTCGGAAGGGTCGATGAAGGTTGGAGGGTGATAGGGCAGAGTCCCGGCAACACGAAGTCACGGTGGGAGGTGAGGATCTGTCCCGGCAACACGGAGTCGCGGTGGGAGGCAAAGGAAACTGTCCCGGCAACACGGAGTCGCGGTGGGAGGCAGGGGAACAGTCCCGGCAACACGGAGTCGCGGTGGGAGGTAGGGGATAGTTGTGGGAGGATAGGGAGTGACGATGAAATGCTCTTTCAAACAAATAAAGATGATTTATTATGCTCTTTCCATAACGGTGGTTCGTCAGGGTTGGGTCACCTCTAAAAAAAGCCGCCGTATGGCTGTTGCCCGACAAAGAACATCTGACTTGACAGTTATGCCACGCCAGGTTGTCTATGAAAGGGCTGATTTATTGTTTGAGTACCGAGTCATTGTCATGACTCTTAACCTCGTGAATGAACTTATATACCTATGAAATGAGACAGATGAAATGAGGCTGTAAGAAAATACAAGTATTAGTAAATAATAAGCTGTAAAGGAATTACATGTGTATTAGTAAATGACCCTTTGAGGTGAAAATTTGTGATTGTTTGGGTCGTGGGAATTTGGGAGGATTTTCTTTTCTTGGGATGTGGGAAGGTGTGTTTAAGGTATG
>CABFVZ010004715.1:0-25848 GCA_902151445.1 Timema monikensis | reverse complement strand
GCTGTTCGGAGAACAGATCAGATGGGCGGACAGTGTTAAGTACCTGGGACTTACGCTGGACACAAAACTGACCTGGAGACGACACTGCAACGAAAGACTCAACAAGGCGAGGCAAAGGCTGGGAGTCCTAGGCCCACTGCTTAACAGGCGTAGCGCCCTGTCTACAAGGAACGGTCTGACACTGTACAAGCAGCTGCTCAGGCCGATCCTCGACTATGCGTGTCCCGCTTGGGGTCACCTGGCGGACACGTATATGAGGAGGATGCAGGCGTTCCAGAGCGTATGTCTGAGTATCATTGTGGGCGCACCTTGGTATGTCCGGAATGAGACTCTTCATCGTAACCTGGATATGCCTACCATCAAGGACCACTTCCAGAAACTGGCGAAGTCCTTCTACGCCAGACTTCCCGGTGCCACCAATCCTCTTATCCAGGGGCTTGGGAACTACGTCATCGACCCTGGTGGGTGCCATCGACGTCCCAAAGCTCTGCTCGGATAAGCGAGATGTGTCAACAGTGGTTTGGGAGGCTCTCACCCAGCCCCCCATAGAGTAGTGTCTCCGCACGTAACTCTAAAAAAAAAACCTTAGTCGGTTTCTCAATTTCTTACCCCCTCTTTTTACCCCAATATTACTAATATTATGTAATTTCTGTTTCTTTGTTCCAGAACTTCGCGAAACGCGACAACCCGTTTTTAAATTTTTGCGGACCACACGGTGTGACCAATTGGTCGGTACGTGTTGGAACTTGCTCTCGTGTTCCCCTTCTGGAAGCATTGGAGCATGCCTTTTGTCTGTGTCTGTGAGGGAGGGTGAAGCGGCCGGTGCAAGTGCGAAGGAAAGATACAAGGCTGACTGAATAGTGAGGCACATCAAGGTGTTCAAATTTCAGATGAGTGTATCGAGATAATTTTCCCATCTCTCTTCTAACAAATGCCTACACACCTACAAAAAATATCTACCTTACTCATCCACATCCAATTTCAGAACGCTTTCACTGGGGTTGAAGGAAATCTGGTTCGTCCCTCTTTCTCCGAGCGATTGATGGTAAATATTCTCAGAGCTAAATCTTCGTCCTTATCATCTAAGGTTAAAACATTCATAATATTTTCAATATAGCGAAGCGATGGTTTTTTTTTCAACTTGAGCATTTGTAATTTCGTTTGTCTGTTTTTCCGGATCTTTGTTACCTGACAACTGTCAAATATGCGTGCCAACTTAAACGAAATTTTGCAATGACAATCTTTGAACCTATATCGGACAACGTGTATACAAAGATTTCGATCTGGTTATCAGTTTCCAGATGCCAGTCCCTCAAAAATATACCTCTTTGTTTGTTCCGTGATAGTAGCTAAAATGAGTGGATCAATCGTAACGAATTTTATCCGAGATATTTGAGCCTCGGCTAAGCACTGTATGTTCGGTACATAGTTTGTAATATGGTTATTCGTTTCAATATTATGGTTGCTCAAACTTTTATAATTTTCTCTTCTCAATTGATTGGAATTTATAATTTTAAGTAATCGATTAAGAACCTAGGACATTTGTTTTAAATTTTGACATATATTGTGAAAGTGACGTCATATGCCACGTGAACGGAAATTATTATCTATGAATTTAATGTACTACTTAATATTACAGTATTTACTTACGTTATGGCATTAGGAACTAGAAAGATGATTGCCATACTTACAAAAGTGCTCCATCTATCCCTATCTTTAGCTAGCTATATCCAGTCCACCTCATCACACCCTATATATATATATATATATACATATATATATATATATATATATATATTTATATATATATATATATAAATCTTGAGCTAGTGCTGTGCAGTCCACCTCATCACACCTTATCCCTATCTTGAGCTAGTTCTACCCAGTCCATCTCATTACACCCTATCCCTATATAGAGCTGGTTCCATCCAGTCCACCTCATTACACCCTATCCCCATCTTGAGCTGGTACCATCCAGTCCACCTCATTACTTCCTATCCCCCTATCTCTTTCAGGTTAATTCTAATGCTATCCTTCCATCTGCGTCTAGATCTTCCCAATGATCTTTTTCCCATTGTGTCGGTCTGAACAAGGTTCTAAATTCTCCAAATCAGCCCAATTTTGTAATCTAGTTAGTAATAATTGGTCTTATGTATAACTATATCACCAAGGGGAAAATAACTATCAACTTTAATTCCAAGGAGAAGTTACAGGAGAAATTTTTAATTTAAACATAAAAATAAATGTTAAAACTGTAGTAACGATAAAAAAAAAACATGGAGAGAGCGAGGTCTATTGTTCATATTATTACTTATTATTAGAAATATTAGTCATTATTAGTTAAATCCAGAGAACTAATGTAGAATATATTTGAGTTCCATGAAAAACATTCTTCTCCCTCCAACTCATAATCTTTGAATGATTCATAAAATTGTGGAGATTCGATTTCACCAAGCTAATTGTCCTTATGTTTGTGAGATCTAGAAGCGATTGTTCTGGGTTTGGCCAGATTCCAAGCCCTTGTTTTCAAGATACAGAGAGAGCAATTTGGTCTAAAGTAAACAGGAGGGTTTTAAACAGCTGTTCTGCTCCCAGACTGGTCTATAACAGAAGCTGGAGGAGAAACAGCGGTTTGGAAAGATGCCCACAATAAAGATTGTTTTTATTTATTCATGTGACCCAGCGAGGGAACAGAATAATTGAGCTTTTTCATGTAAGAGAACAAAAAACTTATGCTTAAGAAGATTTATAGTAAACTTTGTTAGGCTCACAGTACAATTTGCATCGAAAGAAAACTATATGGCATCTAGAAAACTACTAAATCCACTTTGACATATCCATACGTTTATTCATAGTATCTGATAATTTATAGATAATATGTATCAAAAGTAATGTCAACACTAAAAATGTAGTATGACTTTTATCAATATTTTTGACGGAAAAGATGTGTTTGTGTTTTTTTTAAGGACTTTCTTTAGATAATAATTATACTGTGCCATGGATTTGGCTAGTCGTGACCTAAACGATACAATATAGAGGTAATTTTCATACTGGCACACAAGTGGCAAACACTTTGTGTAGTTGTGCCGACAACCAGCAAGAAGTCAGGTGTTGATTTAAAAGTCTAGCTCACAGCTGTTGCTCTATAATATACAACCATAAATTTAGATTTAATTGACACAAAAGAGTACTATAAGTGAAGTAATAATATTGCGCGTCTAGGCTACACCATTCGTATCCCAGATTGGTGAAAGATAAGCCCGTACCAATGTACAGTTACCCAGGAGATACCGAATGTACTATTCGTACATATTTTCCATGGAAAATATGCTTTCTTTTAAACGCTGATTATCTGCCCAAGGAGTAATGGGACTGAACAAGATTAAGACTTCGATTCTTTACTTAAGCACAGATTATTTATCATAGCTTATTACGTTCCAACCTTATTTCACATTATTTCCCATTATTTTTACAACTTGAAAGACACTACTTTCACGTATTTGATTACATTTAACTAGTCATCGTCAATGTTTAAATTTTAACTGTGTGTTATCCTCAATTTTTGTTCTGATATTAATTATTTTAATATGTTTTATATGTATTTTTTGACTGATGGTCACCATTTGACTTGGTAATTATTGTTATATGCCGTTAATATATTTTTAATTTTTTCAATTTTATCTCACATATTTTATGCTTGTTGAAAGCACAGCTTAACGTGTTTTTTCAATATTAAAGTATATTTAATTTCAACTTGTTAATAATTTTGAACTTTTTATTAATATAATTAATTTTTTCCGTTAGTATATCCTTTTACTTTTCTATTGCTAATCTTAGGTTTGTTTCTAGGTCTTAACCATAATAGGATAAGGATCTAAAATAATCCATCTATTCATTTTCCGACAGTCAACAATTATTATTTACCTGTGACCACCCCCTTTTCGAGGGATGCTCCATTTACTTGAAATTTTAAATTCAAATAACTTTTTAAATGAAGATAAAAAGTAATGTTCAAATCCAGATGGCCTTGACAAAGATTCAAGAACTTTTAAAGTTAATATGTATTAAAAAGTTTAACTAATTTATACACTGATTTATGTTTTATATTTCTCCGAAAAAGTGTTTGGTTGTTTATTTTAACTGAGAAAATATGTACATGATAATACAATTATTATGTATTTTTATTTAACATTATTCAAATGGTAGGAAATTGTGATATATTTCTGTATGTGGACAATAAAAGTAATGGCGAAATATTCAATTTTGCTTTTAATTAAAATCTATGCTCACTATACCTGCATCATTAAATACATTAATTATGTTGAATAAAAAATATGTTATCAAGTTGAAAAAAATAGGAATCTGATGACATCAAATACTTTGTGAAGCTCAATGTTATTATGCTTATTTCATTTTGTCTTTTCCCTCATAAATAAAATCTAAATTGTACAACAATATTAACATTCAACAATCATAACATAAACTAACTCAATGTGCAAAATTATTTTCAATTGATAAATGTAATCAACGCGTTTACATAACAGATTATCGGTAAATAAATATGAATTTAAAAAGGTGTTTGTAACAAAATTAATTACTAATTGAATGAACGAGCATGAAACAACGTTAACACTCGTAAAATAATAAAGGAAAACATTGTTAACAGGATTTAATAATATCATGCAGGCATTCAAATAGTGTGCTTTCAATTCTGTAGTTTTCACACAAAAAAGAATATATTTGTTTATTTTCAACTAATCTTTTGAATTTTAATTAAAATTTGTTTATTTTGCATCTCGTACAAATATATTTAATGTCATGCAATGTTATTTAAAAGAAATCTTTTACTTTTCAATATATTTAATGATGAAATTTAATAAGTTTAATAAATTTGATTTAAAGATTTTACCCTTGGGGAATCCATCAAAACTGATAAGAACCATTTGTTATCTTAAGATAAAGTAGATCCTTAGGAGACATTCAGAGGCGGCTGTACTCCCTGGATAATCTCAGAGATGGTCGTAATCCCTGGAGACTCTCAGAGATGGTCGTACTCCCTGGAGACTCTCAGAGATGGTCGTACTCCCTGGAGACTCTCAGGGCTGGTCGTAGTCCCTGGAGACTATCGGGGCTTGTCGTAGTCCCTGGAGACTATCGGGGCTGGTCGTACTCCCTGGAGACTATCAGGGCTGATCGTAGTCCCTGGAGACTCTCAGGGCTGGTCGTAGTCCCTGGATTCTCTCAACGGGGGGTTGTACACCAGGGATTCTCTCTGGGTTGGTCATACTCCCTGGAGACTATCAGGGCTGATCGTAGTCCCTGGATTATCTCAACGGGTGGTTGTACACCAGGGATTCTCTCTGGGTTGGTCATACTCCCTGGAGACTATCAGGGCTGATCGTAGTCCCTGGAGACTCTCAGGGCTGGTCGTAGTCCCTGGAGACTCTCAGGGCTGGTCGTAGTCCCTGGAGACTCTCAGGGCTGGTNCGGCTGTACTCCCTGGATAATCTCAGAGATGGTCGTAATCCCTGGAGACTCTCAGAGATGGTCGTACTCCCTGGAGACTCTCAGAGATGGTCGTACTCCCTGGAGACTCTCAGGGCTGGTCGTAGTCCCTGGAGACTATCGGGGCTTGTCGTAGTCCCTGGAGACTATCGGGGCTGGTCGTACTCCCTGGAGACTATCAGGGCTGGTCGTAGTCCCTGGAGACTCTCAGGGCTGGTCGTACTCCCTGGATTATCTCAACGGGTGGTTGTATTCCCTCCCTGAACTAAGTAAACCTGAGTCAAACTCAATTTTCTGACACATTAATATTTTGTGTTGTGATTAATAAACTAAACGAAAACTGTAATGTAAATGGGGCAAGACTTGTGAATTCTTCTGTATCAAAAATCTAAAAGTGGTTAGCATAAAGCTCCCCATTAAGAACTTACACAAAAAGTAACGTGGATTCCTCCAGATGGAACAACCAAATAGATCGCATGTTGTTTGGCCACAGGCATTACAAGTTAATAATTTATGTAGGCCTAATGAGTGAACGAGAAGCAGAATATGGTACAGATCTCTTCCTAGCTCTAACCAAAATCACACAAAGGCTGACTTTAAAGATAATGGAAAAAATAAAGTAGGAAGGCAATTTAGGATGCAAAGTATAAAGTATAATAGAAAAGTGTGTTTCAGCTGAAACTAAGTAATCAAGTAATGTGGACAAGTCCACGTGTACATAACAAAAATACGTTCTGAGCCGAGCTGACCCGATCCGATAAAGACAATTGTGTGCCAATCTTCACTCTCCCCCTCTCTCCTGCTCGCTAAGCAGTTAGTCGATACTGTAGTGTTCTCTAATATTCCCGTTGCATTCAACTGGTACTGCTTGAAGCTATTTCTTGCGACGTGGCTGAAATACCTAAATGTGACTATCACTTTTAATATTGTGAGAATGTCTGGTGTTATGTCAAAAAAGAACAAAAGTTTAGGCAGAGTGTCTTCAGTTTCAAGACAATTGTAGGGGACTATTTATTTTTCCGTGAATACAGTTTGTCCCACATGTTTACTTTGTAATGAGAGACTGTCCGTAGTTAAAAACACAACCTGAAGAGATATTTTATTTACAGACTTGCTGATCATTAAAAAAAACTGAAGGACAGCTGCGAACAGACGAAATACAGAAATTAAAAAAGAACTTGGGTAACCAGAGGCCAATGTTCAACAAACAAAGAACGTAGCACGATAACTTCTTTAAGCTAGTTTTGTGGGGAGTGAGGAAATTTCAAAGGATTCTAAGCCATTTGGTGAAAGAGAACTTGTTAAAGAGTGTCCGCTCTGTGTTGCAAATAAAATATGTCCAAACAAGAAAAAGACTTCGGCCAAATTAATTGGTTGAGACGTACTGTTGTTTGAAACATTATAAGTATATAAATTATGGCTAGTTAATTACATGAAAATTGGTTTTAATGAAAGAACTACTCTATTGGAATAGTTTGAAATTGCTTTGTAAGAGAGGACAGACTAGTCCGATAGCAACTAGCCAATTTATTCGAGGAGTTGACTTGGACTTCAACATCACAGAATAACTAATAAATATGTTTTTGTTAAAAGGAACCACCACCAGTAAAGACTTATTCAAAGCAGTCAATACAGTTTTCAGAAGGTTTGGACTGAAATGAATTCAACTGACTGAGATTTGCACTGATGCAATACCTGCAATGGTTGGTGCATGGAAGAATATATTTGAACTAGATAGCTGTTGCCCGCGGCTTTGCTCGCGTGGAAGTTGATTATATACAAATACGAAAATATACATATGTATTTACAGATTAATTTAAAATATTACGTTACGTTGATGACCATAACTTGACCTCAGATCAAAAATAATGCAAGTCCGATACAAACTTTCACCCCCTTTTTCATCCCTTATTAAATAAAATTTCCAAAATTCCTGAAACACGTATTTATTTGTTTTACGTCAATAACCGAAATACAAAATTTTGTTTATGTAACTTTCAAAATGACGGACTTTCATACATATTATCATACATATTATCATCCCCTATTTTGACCCCTTTGGGGTGGAATTTTCTAAAATCCTTTCTTAGTGGGTGCCTACATAACAAAATGAATATACAGTCCGAATTTCATGCTTGTAGCCTTGATAGTTTGCGCTCGGCGATGATGAATCAGTCAGTCAGTCAGTCAGTCAGGACATGTTATTTTATAAGTATAGATATACAAAGGAAGCGCATGTTTTGGATGTGATAGTCACTTAGTCACGTGCACTTAATAACCACCAGTTTAGTGAATATTTAAAAGACAAATTTTCGGATTTTGAGGATGTGTATTATTACTGGGAAATGAAATGGTTAAGTAAAGGTAGAATGCTAAAACTATTCTATGATTTGAGACAATATCACAGATTTTATGGACACAAAGGGAAACATAATTAATCAAATAAAAGACTAGTGAATGTGTGATTTGGTATTATTTGTAGATGTCACCAGACACCTAAATTACCTCAATCTTAATCTTCAAAATCAGGGACAGTGAATGGTGTGGATATGTGAAAGCTTTCTTTAGTAAATTAAGACTGTGGAAAAGTCAAATTAGATTTTTTTAAATATTATAATTTTTCTATTCTATAAACTCATGAAAATATTAAATATAATGAATATGCAGATGAACTAAAGTCACTAAGAGAGCAGTTTTAAACAAAGTTTTCCGAATTCCAGAACAAAGATTCCACGTTCGCTATATTTGCTCATTTGATTAACGTTGATGTGGATACACCTCCAGAAAACCTACAGTTGGAGCTTATTGAGTTTATGAGGATTTAATTCTGAAATATATTTAATGACATTGCTTTGATAGAATTTAATGAATTACATTTGGTGTAAGAAAAATATACGAATCCACGCACCTTTGCAAGAAAAATAGTGTGAACAGTTATTTAAGAGGATTAAGCACATCAAATATAAAACGCGTTGAAAAGACAGGAAAATCTTGAAAATTCTCTCCGATTATGAAGAGTCAATACTAACACCAATATTTAGAGTTTCGTGACCCAAGAAAAGGCCAACTTTCTCACTACATTTTTAGTTTCTCACTATTTTATAGGTAGAGAAATAATTGTCATCAGCAAAAAAAGTGAACTCGAGATTTTGATGAATAACGACGTTTCATGCCCNCTGAAAATGTGGTTTTTGAATTTCCGTCTGTCTCTCTGTATTTTTGTCTGTCTGTACCTCCAACTAGATCCTAAGCTATTTTCTCAAAATTGGCTCTAACGATTTTGATTAAATTTAATTTCAAAGCATCTATGAATATTTTAAACAAAATGGCTTCTCTCAATATTTCGGCCAAATGACTTTAAGGGCTCCGATCTGATGCGTAAATTCTCTTTTTTTTTATTATATCTCCAAAATTATTTGAGATATAAAATTACTTATCATGGCAAATATGTAGATCTATGTATAATATAAAGATTTATTTGAAACATATTTTTATAAAACCAATTACTTTCAAGGTCTAAGCAAATATATATATATATATATTTTTTTTTTTTAACGGTTCAAAAACTAAAGGTAAAGTATTGCGACCGTAAAAAAATCTAACCTGAAATGTTGATTGATGTCGACGTTTAATGACCTCCCGAACCCGAAGTTGGTTTTGCAACGACGTCTGTGTGTCTATTCAACCCTAAAATTAAGAGCAGTTTACTAAAGGGTGAAAAGAGAAAAATTCAATTTTCTCAAAATCTGCTTTAACGATTTTGATAAAAATCTGTATCTAGGCATTTGTAAAGATTATAAACAAATTGAAGTTTTTCATTTTCTTACTACTTAAGTTTTAACGCAATAATTATCTAATGTCATAGAGTAAGTAAATACAAGTTAGTCTCTCAAAAAGTTTATCTTATTTTTCCTTTAACCTCTTAGGAGAAATGTTTGTACAACAATGATCTATCTCTATTTTAGATTCAATAGTCAATACATATATGTTTTATTGGTCAAAATTTATAAATGAGGAATTTAATAGCAATGCGATGACATTGAAGATGTTCAACACCTAAAAATAATCTAAAATCTTAACTGGAAGTCGAAATTTTAATACGAAGTGTTGACCCTTGTGGACCAAATATCGATCTTTTTTTTTTTGTCCAAACATACAAATGAGGACATTAATTTTTTCGAAATAAAATTATAAACTTTAAAAACTGGGACTCAAAAAAGTTGTAAGTAAATATAGTGTAATTTATGCTTGGGTTTGCTAGTGTATATTTTCTCGTTTCACATATGATACGAGTTTTTAGTAAATATCTCCAATTTTAAGCAATAGAGTGAGAAAATCGATTTGGAGTTCCATATAATTTATTTAATAGAGCATAATAATTATATGATGATTAAATATAATTATAATATAAGTAAACAAGTTGTAAAGTAAAAGGCTAGTAAATATAAAAGTCGATATTTCTGGTAGAATCTATAAAGTTTGTCCCTTGACTAGGCAAAAGAATGATAATTTGGCCCCGAACCATTAAAGTTTGTCCATGCCTGCCTTAAAGGTCAAATTTCGCAGAACCCCACTTTTTCTCTTGACAAGACATAAAAAATAATATTCACACAACATTTCAAAGGCCCAGTGGTTTGTGAAGATAAGTGAGTGAATTAATTAGTGATGTTTTGCCTTTTATTAAATATATTGATAATAGGTTGATTAATCTCAATAAAATATTTAATTTGTCAAAAAATTGAGCTCAAAACATATTAATTTATAATTTTACAGAGAAAATAGCCATTATGAACAAAACATTGGATAATACATGTTAGTTTGTTGTTTGTTTGGTCCACGTTATCCAATTAATCACAATAGGGATGATAAATGTAAGATAAAAGTGGATTCGAGAAGAGGTAAGTGTTTTTGTAGGTCTCACGGCAAAAAATTCTTTTGAGCAAAATAAATACAATATTTTTTCAATATAAACATAGGGTTTAATTTTCTAAATATGGTGATATCACCAGTTCTTGAATACCTGACTAGAAACTTATCAAATGATGGGAAAATGTAGCATCAAATCCTAGGACACCCTTAACAGATATTCAAGTACTTATGGAATTACTAAGTTATTTCAAGAAAAATAAACTAAATTTTACTGTAGAAATATTTTATTAGTTTTGCAGAAAAGATATTTTGTTATGAATATTGCAAAGAAATACTGGCTATACCTCCAATCCCACCTTAAAAGTATAAAATATATATATAATGTACCTACATTTGTGTGGAAGAAAATTAGTGGCGTGGAGTCGATTCTGGGCAAAGGGAAGCAGTGAGGCTACATTAAAGGTAGTCTCATAGACTATAGTTTAATTGGACGCTCACACGGGTCCTTCGCTCTTTTGTTTTTTGTAGAGTTTAAAGTATTATGGGTAATAAATGAAGGGGGTGACACAAAATAGGAATGGAATAAAACAAAATCATTGGCGATCTTAGAAATATTATTAAGTCATTAAATTATGCATATTAAAACAATAATTTGAATTCGAGTTCAAATCAAAATAATAATAGTGGTAAATTTAGGATTGCATATGTTTTGTCTTGGGCTGTGGCCTGCAAATGAGTTTGACCTTTGGCATTCCTTTTAATAGCTTTGCAAATATATTAATATCAATGAATCCAGCTTTATTCTACAAGACATATCCGTCAGTAAATAATAAGGTCAACTATATAACTTTCCACCAACCCAACACCTCGATAATTAATAAACACTTTCATAAAATAGTATATTAAAATGTCAAAGTTTTTTTGTTGCTGCGCCTAAAAATGGAGTGGGTCTGCCTGTTTCAGTTATTTTCTATTTTACGTCAAGAGGCCAGGACGAAAAACTATGCTTCAAACTATTATTTATTATTTTTGACACATCAAACCTCTTCCACTGCTGCACTTGTTGACGCACCCGTCATTCTACTACTGTACGCAAAGAAACAAACCGCTTCCCTTGGAGGATCAAACAAGTGTCAAAATTCTGTAAAAATAAAAATAAACTTTCTGTAAATTGGTGATAAATACATTATTTTGTATTATAATGCCCATAATTATGTCTATAAACAATAAATATTGCTAAAAACGATCAAAGAATAAGATTTTAACATCATAATAAGTACGATTATACATAAATAACGATAGTAAGCTGAGGCAATACTCGCCTAGGGAAACGCTGCTTCCCTTTAACCGATGAGAGCCGGACAGAGCCGGAAACAAACGAATGACAGAATATAGAGCGAGATCAGCTGCCTGGCCAATCATTCTGAGCGAGAAATAGAGAGAACTGCCATCTCAACCATTATTAACAGTATCATTGTTGGAGAGGTTTCTAATTATAATAATTGTAGAACTATTTGGGTCACCTCAGTAAAACCGGCCGGTATTCGACTTCCCAACCCAGACTCTACGAGATTGACACCCTAGTTCACGTAACCACTTGTCCGGGGGACCAATAGGACTTACAATCAACATTATTCAAATGAGCCACGTTTATGTTTTAATAAAAGTGATTATCCAGTTCGACCGCCAAACCACTCCAATCTGATTTTTATCGAAGCTGGCGACCATTTGCCAAGAGTTCGGGGAAGGATCATTCCAGAAATAGTCCAGATATTTACATAGAAATCACAAAATCAACATTCATGCGGCTTGTCTTCCCCTAATACGTTTTTTTTAAAGTTTCAATGGGAGTGAAACCAACATGATTTCTATTCAAATTTTGCCCTCAAGCTATCTTTAGCGATCTATTCATAACTCGGGTGGACAGACATCGTTTTATAATTTCCTGGTCGTACCTTGTCCAGTTTTATCTCATGAGAATGGAAAGGGGGATAGGAGAGACGGACGGAGGAACACGACATATTTTTAATTTAGTTTTTGAGTGAAACGCGAGAGAGAGATCAAACATTTAACAGGAATTCAGGCGCAAATTAGAAATATATGTACTAGAGTGTTAAAATGATGTTATCCTTTGGTTCCATGAACTTTTAAGGTGGATATGTTAGGACCACAATAAAAGGTCAGTGTTTTTTCAGTTTTTATAGCAAAACTTTTTTTTTATCGAACTAAATCAAATATTGCTTCAGTACAAACATATCTTAATTTTCTTCACATTGTGATATCAACATTTGTTGAATATTGTAACCCTAGCTCTAAAATTATAGGGGCCCAAATACACGAAAAGAAAATATATTCTAATGTTATTTAAAAAGTTAAATAAACAAATAGGAGTGAGCAGTGTAAGTTACTGTTTTGACAATGCTGCGTACATAATACGTCCCCAGTGCACGCAACTCAATCCTAGATGCGGAAAAAACTACGGACCCCCTTCAGACATTTATAAAAATTATATAGACAAGTTAAAGTTGAAACTAAAAAAAAAAGTGCCTGGATAGTGGAATTTCCTAAACCTAGGGATAACATGGCTTAAATATAGTATTAAAAGATTGCAAGTCATAAATAGCAAGTTTATTAAATGTATGTCAAAATTTTAACAACATACATATATTTAGAAGAAATTTAAACGTGTTCCACATCGATAAAATAAACAGTAATGACCTTCGTTTACAATTCGTGAGAATCGTGAATCATTACATTAAAACCTTTCAAATGGGTCGGGTAAATAACTATCTTCAATAATAACCAATAGTAAAGAAAATCTCTAAATTATCTATCATTGCTCACAATTTCCACAGAACTATATATTACTATTAAAATCAAAAGTTTGATTACGGCGACCAAAACCAATCCATACATTTAATCAAATATTGATTAGTCGTAATGAGCCAGAGACCTACATTATCTAGCGGACCATCATATCGAACATGAGCAACTATGAACATCAATATTTCCAAAGGGGAAATATTTCATACAAATGTAAATGTTTTCATTTAAATATCATAGCAATATTATGTAAAACAAAGTTAAGTCAATGTTTGTAAATACCAAGCATAACGCATAGCATTACTAATTTTGAATATTCTGACATAATGTTATTAATGAATTCTCCCAAATAAAACATTACCAAATTAAATGTGAAATATAATTCATAAGTTAATCAGTTCAAAGTTAATTCAATGTTTTAGAAAACGAAGAATAATACTGGACTTTACTAATTTATAAAAATAAATGGCCGAAAGAAAATTTTGAATAATTACAAATTTATCATTACGCCTAAAATGAATTTCTCCTTTTTAAATAAATCCTTGAAGCCTCGGCTTCGTTCTTACTACTTCCAAGTCCAGTCCAAGAGTGCAGTCTTTTTTCATGGACGGTCTTTTATACGATGCACAAAACTCGTTGAACAGGTGATATGGGATCGAAAGGGTGGGGATCAAAGAGTTTAATACAAAAGGGAGAGGGGGGGACGTGCGTGACAACGAAAACGTCTATTTTATTCTCGAAATGACTGGGCGGCACTGGTCACTTCTACACTGGCATCTCTTCTCTTCTCATAGTCTTTGGGTTGGCATAGAGCATGGTGGTGGTCTCTAGCGGGCGAGGTTTGATTCTTGGCTTGGAGCTGGCAGTTGTTCGTGGGCCGATAATGTGGCCAAACGTGTTGTTATTAGCTCGTACTTAGCCTGGACGGTGAGATTGGGTAAGTGTAGTTGTTGTTGACTCGCCCATTTTTATTTGACTTGTAGCTAAAATTGCTACAATATCTGTCATGATCAAAGCGGCATTAGATGACAAACTTTTTAAATTAAGAGAAAAATTTGTTTTTAAATTCTATCAAAAACCAAAATTCAAGAACTGTTGAAATCACCATGTGAAGAAAATGAAACTCTATGTTTGTAGTGAAGCAATATATTTTAAATTCTTTTGACCAAAAGAAAGTTTTGATAAGAAAAATATAGCTTCAAAATAACTGAGCTTTATTCACCTTGCCCACATCCCCACCTTAACAAAAATCACTGGGTGCATGAACCTATATTATATTTCAGTTTAAAGACTTCTTATGCTAGTGGTAATGTATCTAGTCGATATAAAATATATTTTATACTGGCCATAGTAAAGTGAAAGAAAGGCATTGACAAATTGATATATTTTCAAAATAGACTTTTATGTTATTTTGTCGAATTAGATTTTTATCGCAGAAGAAGAACCAAACCCAGTTAGTTATTCAAGTGATTCCCATCTCATTAATTGCTTTGATTTTATGTTCTATTTTAAAATATTTAATTTTTTATTGGGTGCTATATAAATGATTCTTATATTTAAGTAATCTTAACTATTTTTCATAACTATACTGATTTTAATCTACATTTAATCATTTAAAATTATTATTTAACTATAGAGGGTTGCTCTTAGTTATTGTTATGACCCGCTTCGGTGGGCGCGTGGTTTAACGCGCCATTCTAGTGTTGGACTAGACTGCCGAAGAGGGGGAGATCAAGGTTAGGTCCTGGTCGGGTGCACTGAGGGTGGTTTCCCCCTCTGATCCCATGCAAATTAAGGTGCGTTTGCTCTAAATTAAGCCTTCCTAACCCCTAACCCATTAGACTAATTAGTATATAAGCGTATAACCAAACGGGTAGAAAGACACAGTGCTAACAAAAATAATTCTTATATGTCTTATTAATAAGCAGCGTATTTATCATTGCTGGACTATCATAGTTATTGTGGCTGCCGACGAGTATAATAACAAATAAATTTGAAACTATCCCCATTATTATCAGTAGTAGTAGTAGTAGTAGTAGTAGTAGTAGTAGTATAATATTAGACCTTGAATAAACTATTAGATTAATCACATGACCTATAAATAAATATGTTAGAAAAAGTATTTTTTCACTTAGCTAATAATATATATGCAAAAACTAATGTTTAGGCCTTATCTGGCTATGAAATGGATCCACTGAGCCTATTGGCCGGGGTCAAGTCATGAAGTACCTTTAAGATAGGAAATTAACAAATAAATCTACTCGTATCTGCCTGTAACTTTGCCTTGAACTATATCTGGAGATTAGTGAACTCAACACGTATAAATTACATTTTCTTAACAGGTAGGTGTGGGTAACTAAATATGTTATAGTTATTATTATAATAATAATAATCTAAAATGTTGTGATGATTGCCTGTTCAGTATGACCAAACAATTTGTCTTAGTGTTTAATTGGCACACAAACTAAGTTAATAAATTTTTAAGAATCAAATAGCCAAACTATTATAAATGTATTTTTACGGATTTAGCCGCATCTATATATTATATTCTGAAAATTAAAAAATGACACCTGGAAACGGGGCGATTACAGGAAAGCTCAGTGGTTAGCGTATTGGCGTACTAAGCCAAAAGTCCCGGGTTCAAGTCCCGTGTCCAGCTGTAATTTCTCAATTTTTGAAAACTTGATTTTAGTTAAAGGGTTTGTTTATTTCGTTTTATAACTGCGTATTATTAACTGTTCAAGTTTTACGCATATATGATCATTATTACTACAATAGGGTAGGGATGAGGAAGGAAGCGTTTTAGAGGTCTACCCACATTTGCGTGGAAGGAGAGTGGGAAACCGTTTAAGAAAGACCAACCTCACTAAACCTGACCAGATCTCCATCTTCAGCAGGTCAGTCTGACACGATAGTGACGCCGTAGACCATTTGACCACTGAAGTGGGCAGCTAGAGGTTACTACCTTATTTTAATTAACCTTTAATCGAACAAATATGAACGAAATAAACATATTTTTATAGAATACTTAATATTTTAAGGAACACTTTAACATCCAAGAGCTCGCTTAAGGAGCTGAAAAGTTTGAGGCATCACTTTCATGATAGACTATCCTGCTGATTAAGGGGGAGGTTGGGGTTAGAATCCCAGTCGGGTGTACTGAGGGTGGTTTTCCAAAATGGTTTTACAATCATCCCCCTCCATGGAAATGCGGGTCCACTTCCTATAAATATAACCTTACAAATATCTAAAACTACTAACGTAAATAATACGTACGCGTATAACCCGATCAGTTAGTAAGACACGGTGCTAAAAAATCATTGAATGATAAAATAATTGTTGGTAAGAAATGTTTATTAATTACCCCAAAGGTTGGTTCCTTTCTTTCATTAGCAAGAACTAGCTCATTTCAGCCTTCATGAAAGAAGCTGTGGGAGTGCTGACCTAACTCCTTGTGAAAAACCATCATCTTTAATATTTCAGTACGAATGCAATGTGCGTGTGTTGCTTTGTCATATCTCTTCCGGACGGACATCATTTCAATTCCTGACTTATTAAACTTGTTCCAAAGTTCTTTGAGCAAAAAGTGTTGCTGCAGCTGTCGTGCAGAAAACAAGTGAACAGTTGATACGATATAAGAGATCTAATGGAAAAACGGCACATAGCATTTCACACTCCCTTCCTATGAGTGCCGATAGAATGAAACCTAGGCTGGGGGATTGGGTGATAACTATCAATTTTCTTCAAGAGGCAGCTATTACATATTTGTCCATTGGCAGCGATGTAAAATGTGAACTCTTTGTCTTTTTATTGAAAAATCCATATTTTTTTCGTTCCACTTTTAGGTTTCCATAGTAAAATGAGCAGATATAACAATATAACACAAAAAATACAGTACTAGCTCTTATAGAACTAAGCCCCAGAAATAAATAATGTGATTTTATTAAAAATAGTTTTGATATTTTAGCATACGTCTATTAGTGTAATTTTTAAGAAATCCTTCTGTATATTAGATTGTATATCTCTTTATATGTACGAATGAATGTTATACCTCGTTTTATTGATTATATCATCTGTGACTAATTTTATTTGTTTATTTAAAATGCTAATTATAAAATATTAATATAGAAAATAATGAACTATAACACAATCTTTGTGTAGTCCGATTTTCATAGGAAGAAACTTATATGTGAACTAGAATTAAGTTTACCCGATTCAGTGTCCGAATGGTCTAAGGAACCGGTTCCTTAACTGTGGTAGGCGTACCACCATTGGTACGTACAATTATTCCCAATGGTGCGCCGTGAGAACCCAGACAAAACAAGAAAATTTAACCTGATAAAATCTTATAAATAAGTCTGACCAAAAGTAAAACAGATTTAAACATTGATTGGAGGGTTGACAACACTTAATCAATTTCAGCTAGCCGGTGCAGCCGTGCAGTGTGTGTTATTATATCCTCGGGCATAATTAAAGATATATCGTAGGAGTAGATACTCAGCTTTATCTTGGTGGTACTCTAAATTACGGAAAATGTTTAAGAAGTTTGGAAATCATTGACTGGTCTAAGGACTCTCGTGTTGGTCTGACCTGCTGAATACGGGGAGATCTGAGTTTGAACCCCAACAGGGTTTACTGAAGATAGATTTTCTTCAAAGATGTGCAACTCTTCTTACACGTAAATGCGGGTAACTTGCCTATAAAATGCCTCCTTCCTCATCCCTACCCTATTAGAGTAATTATTATATTCCTATAACCTGAACGTGTAGTCATAATCGATGATAAAAAAAATATGTTTCTAGATTTACTTTCAGACATTTAGTTGATAGATACTATCAATGCCTATAAGATACCTAACAATAATAAAATATTTAAAATAAAATCGAGGTTGTCTGAAAAAACGTATGTTTGGTTCATTCCAAAGAGATTTTTTGTGTGTGAAAATTGTATTTAAGTGTCGATCTAGTGAAGTGTATCCAATTAAATAATAATTATAAACTGTATTTGTTAAAATTATTTTCTTTATTCTTATACATAAATATATAACACAGTGGTTCGTTTTAGTAACACAATAGTTCACTTCTTAGTGAGGTGACCTGGTGGTCTAGGGGTAAGGTGTCGGACTTCTGTGCCAGGGGTTCGGGGTTCAATCCTCGGTCCCGGCACAAATTTATCTGATTACCAAACCCTTTCCTTCACCTCTGACAAGACATCTTGTGAATGTGGGGAATGCCAGGCCTCCACCGTGGTTCGGATTCCACGTTAAACTGTAGGTCCTCCATTTCATATCACAATCACCCTACCATTACACATTAGCGTAAGTGCGTATAACCCGAACGGGTAGTAAGACGCGGTGCTAATAATAATAATAATAATAATAATAATGATAACTTCTTATTGTTATTGTTGGTTGTTTATTATTGGAGATTCTGTATTCGGTTAAACTATTCTGTAAGCTATACTTGTACATTGTACAAGCCTGTGTTCAGAAGGCATGCAGGATGTCCCAAAAGCTCGGAATCCTAATACAAAGAACGTTTTACACAGCAAGCTTGAAATGGTTCCCGTTTCTCTGAACACGTAAATCCAGTCAATGCTGCCATTCCATTAAAACTGGTGGCACGTGGAAGCATTTTAAGTGGCTCGCCTACAGTTGCAAACTATAACAATAACAAATTTGATAAACAAATCAAATCACCTAACTGGGTCAAATTAATAAATTTCTAAAATGTCGGCTCTACTAAGTTGGCCGTCTCTGCTGTATTGCTTCTCGCTACTAAAGCTAACTTCATATGGATTTCATATGGATCAAATAATTATAATAATAATTCTTAACATTCTAATAATTTTTCATAATAATATAAGACAATCAATTTTTCATATTTTTCCTCTTCCGTAGTAATATTTTTTAGGATTAAACTCATTTTTACTTCATAAGAAGTGGTTGGGAAATGTTTCCATATTTCTCTCAATGTGATTCAATTAATTTCAGTCTGGTATTTTTCCCACAAATGATAGATATCCTTCACATGTTTCAATGTTTCAATGGTCCTATTTTTTAAAAGAATGAAAGAGATGTGAAACAACAATATAATATTTATATTTTAATATCAACAAGATGTAATTATTTATATTCTTATACTGAAAATAATTAGTACAGTAATTGGATTTGAATATAGATTATTTTAATTAATAATAAATATTATGTGGTTTAAGACCAGCTTAGCATGCAACTTATTCAAGTGTATATAGACGATGCAATAGGGACTACTAATATGTAATAGTTTCATGCTGTAAAGTAGATAAGGAATTAGTTGTTAACGTTCCGGTTGTTAAAATTTTCCAAATAAAGCACTGGTTATATTTCTATGTATTATTATTATTATTATTATTATTATTATTAGCACCGCGTCTTACTACCCGTTCGGGTTATACGCACTTACGCTAATGTGTAATGGTAGGGTGATTGTGAGATGAAATGGAGGACCTACAGTTTAACGTGGAAACCGAACCACGGTGGAGGCCTGTCAATCCACACATTCACAATATGTCTTGTCAGAGCTGAAGGAAGAGTTTGGTAATCAGATAAGTCGGTGCCGGGACCGAGGATTGAACCCCAGACCCCCAGCATAGAAGTCCGACACCTTACCCCTAGACCACCAGGTCACTCTTCTATGTAATAATTACGCTGATAAGTTAAGGATTACTAAGGTTGAATTTACGGGATCTGACCTGCATTTGCGTAGACAGTTTTGTAAAAACCACCATCAATATATCCGAACGGGATTCGTACCCCAATCTCTTTGTGTTCACTAGTTTATTGTATTGAAAAAGTGACGTCATAGGCCATAAAGCCAGAGAAGAGGTTAAAAACAAAATCGTGTTCAAACCTAGCGAATACAGAGAATCTAAGCAAACTGAAATATCAGTCCCAATATATTTTTTTTTAAATTCTGATTAAAGCTCCATTAATTATTCTAAGTAAATGAAAAGGGAAAAATATGTGTATAGCGTTTAGTCTGGTGGCTCTTCCTCAAATTACATTTTCATCATACTCACCACGGCGAGTTGTTATTATTAGGGTTAGCACGAAAACTGACCTCAATATTTCAACGGTCATGAAGTTATCTCTGGCAGGAGTTGAATAAAGTTCCTGGCGTATCTAATTACGGGGCTTTAAACGACTTTTCTATGGGCCGGCATGCTATCAAATTGTATTGTTTTCACGAAACATTTTACTCGGTCTAGTGATGGTATACTCAAATACAATTATATTTTATGGCAGAAAGGGCTCAAATATGATTATTTTAATCTATACTTCTGTACTAATATTATAAAGAGGAAAGATTTGATTTTTTGTTTTTTTGTTTATAATGGATAAACTCAAAAAATACTCGACCGATTTTAAAAAATCTTTCACCGATATAAAGCTACTTTATCAGCGAGTAACATAGGTTATATCTTATTTTGAAAATTTAATTTATTCCTCACAAGAATGTCTATAGTATATTATATAGTCGTTGGAAAAAAAATTGTTGAAGGGAAAGTAGGGTTGGTGAAGGGGGAGGGGGAGGAAAGAGGAATGAGATGAAAATAGGGAGGGGGAATAAAAAGAGGGAGGGGGCTATACAGTGATGGTAGGAATGTATTTATTTTAAATAAGTAAAAAAAAAGTTTTGTTTTTATATTGGCATGATGGATGATTTGAAGCTTTGCTTTACAGGATTCTTTACAATATTTTTTCTACGGGGAAGGGGGCTAGTATATAATAAACGTATAAAAGGTTAATACACTATTCACACTTAACATAGCTTTAAACTGACCTCGCTAGCTTCTATTAACCATTCTTATATTATGTAGCTTAACATAGCTAAAACTAATTTATATTAACCCAAAATAACTATATTAATATTAAATAACTTAATTTCTCATTATCTAACCTAATTTTAACTATGTTTATTTACATAGAATAATATACTTTTTGTTAGTTAATCTTTATTTAAAATAGTATACATTTATGTCCATGACGAAACAAATATTTAGAGTGTTCAAAAACAAGGTGTTTGGAAGATATTGGTTCCAAAAACGGATTAGGCTACTGGATAGTGGAGTAGGTTACATAATGATGAGCTACATACCATGTAATCACCACAAGCCATTGTTAAAATGATGCCGTCTCATAGATTAAGGTGGGCAGGGCATCACGAATGGGAAATTCTATAACCTTGTTCAAGGTACCGAATGGCAAACCCAATGGTAAGAGACCATTGGGAAGACCTAGACGCAAATGGGAGGATAACATTAGAATGGACTTGGAATAAATAAGGTGTAATAAGGTGGACTGGTTAGAACAAGCTCAATATAGGGATAAGGTGTGATAAGGATGATTGGATAGAACTGGCTCAAGAGAGAGATAGGGTGTAATGACGTGGACTGGATAGAACTAGCTCTAGAGAGAGATAGGGTGTAATGGGGTGGACTAGATAGAACTATCTCAAAAGAAGGATAGGGTGTAATGGGGTGGACTAGATAGAACTGACTCAATAGAGGGATAGGGTGTAATGACGTGGACTGGATAGAACTAGCTCATAGATAGGGATCGGGTGTAATGAAGTGGACTAGATAGAACTATCTCAAAAGAAGGATAGGGTGTAATGGGGTGGACTGGATAGAACTGACTCAAGAGAGGGATAGGGTGTAATGGGGTGGAATGGATAGAACTGACTCAAGAGAGGGATAGGATGTAGTGGGGTGGACTGGATAGAACTGACTCAAGATAGGGATAGGGTGTAATGACGTGGACTGGATAGAACTAGCTCAAGAGAGGGATAGTGTGTAATGGGTGGACTCGATAGAACTGACTCAATAGAGGGATAGGGTGTAATGACGTGGACTGGATAGAACTAGCTCATAGATAGGGATCGGGTGTAATGAAGTGGACTAGATAGAACTATCTCAAAAGAAGGATAGGGTGTAATGGGGTGGACTGGATAGAACTGATTCAATAGAGGGATATGTATCGTACTCTTCCAAGTGTTGCAATACAATTTTTAACTCCTAATGTCATAGACTAAGTAAGTACATTTTTATTACTTAAATTTAATCAAATTTACAAAATTGAGTTATTTCTTTACTCGATCAATGATCATCTCATATCCAAGATTATATTATTAATTTATTTTTCAATATATTGTTCCAGTTAGTTTTAACAAATTATTTTATCTCTAATACACTTGATTCTATTATGAATAGATTCAACTATGTTAAGGTTTGTTGTTTACTTTATAAATTATATACCGCATTATTGATGTCTAAGTATCATTTTAAAGTGCTGTGGTGACAGAAGTTTAAAATTTAAGTCGTGTGTGTGGAAACGCGAATTATGGTGCATGTCTTTTCAGTTAATATGACAAAAAAAAATTTTTTTTTGCCAAAGAATATAAAATAATTCATCCCTAGATTCGTTTAGTTTAACACGGTATACTAAAGCAATCTCAACATAATTGAATATACTTCGTGGGTAATACGTAATTATAATAGGTAATTTACAATTCATAGACAATATGTGTTCAAATGCCATGATTTTCGTGCAATTATTCTTTGGACTCACAATTTTTCAATTTCAAAATGGGACGAATAAGGTCAAGGGTTTACACAAACTACACTGGATACAAAACCAGTCGGGAACTCCATATTGTGCGTGTTACATACGTGGTAATATTCGCTTATATGTGTGAGATCAAGGTAGTATGTTTGTTACCAATATATTTTTAGCTATATTGTTCAAGCTGAGCCACCGATATAAATTATTACCTGTTACCAATATATTTTTAGCTATATTGTTCAAGCTGAGCCACCGATAAAATTATTACCTGTTACCAATATATTTTAGCTACATTGTTTAAGCTGAGCCACCGATAAAATGATTACCTGTTACCAATATATTTTAGCTATATTGTTCAAGCTGAGCCACCGATAAAATTACAAACATATCTTCAAAAATTTTTTTTCATTTATTTGAGGTATTTAAAGTGCACTTTCTGAAAAGTTTATTTTCAGGACTACAAAAATAAAAAAATACACTTTTATAAATCCATAGCATGGAAACAGTAAGCGATGCAAGTTATAATAGAGGAACCAAATTATCTTATCTCAGACGAGGGAATAGAAGTGAAATTAATAGAAAATATTTGTGTATTGATTTAAATACAAACAACTCTAGCTTTTCTTATTCCACTCTCAACCCCATCACCTTCTTATCACTACTCATTCCGGGATAAACGATTTAAAATTAGTTTATTAGAGTAGGGATGAGAGAAGTAAAATTCAGAGTAAACTTACTCACATTTGCTCAATGGGGGGTGGAGGGGGGGGGGGTAAAACGGGAAATCAGAACTCTGTAAAATTATTGACCAAAATGGTTCTTTATGAAGAAAGGAAAATTTCAACACTTGAATAGTTCACTAAAATAATTAACAATCATGATATGCACCTTAATATAAAAGTAGATAAAAAAAATATATTTTTCACGACGCGATTTTTGGTTGAATAATTTCTTGTAAAATTATAGCCTTATTAAACTAAACCCAATATACATCTAGACAAGATAGGGGATAGTTCATTTATAGAGGAACAATTTACCAGAAGACGTATTAAGGTTATTGCTTTGCAAAATGCAATTCCTTATTCTAGCTCAGGGCATTAATGGTTTTTCCCTCTGACAAGACTATCCTATTTCTATATTTTACTTTACTAAGAAGTTTTGTTAAACAAAGACTGAATACAAGTAAATGTATTCGAGGTGATAATTTTTCCGAACCAAAAAACATAACAGAGTGAAAACCTGTAATATTTACCAAGTCAAACATCGGGTGTGTCTTCAGAATATTATTGTTTAAATCGCATGGCGCAAACATGCTGCCTTAATTCATATGATCACTGGTGAAAGCAAACTTTTTTTAGCACCGTGTCTTAATACTCGTTCGGGCTATACGCTAATGGTTTAAGGTATTAGTACAGTCATATTTAGATAAATTGTAACCGGAATTTCATGGAAGGAGGGTGGGAAACCATTCTAAATAACCCACCCACATTACTCCCGACCGACCCGCCTCGGTGGCGTAGTTGGCTTACGCGCTTGTCGTGTTGAGCTCGACTGCTGAGGACGGGGAGATCGAGGTTCGAATCTCGGTCGGGTGAACTGGAGGTGGTTTTTCCTAAATGATTTTACACTCTCCTTACACGCAAATGCGGGTTCACTTCCTCTATTTCAACCTTCCCAATTCCTAATCCATTTAGCGTAGTTAGTACTTAAAGCATATAACCCGAATGGGTAGTAAGACGCGGTGCTAAATAATAATAATAATAATACTCCCGACCTAGATTCGAACCTCGATCTCCCAGTCATCGGCAGTCTATTCTAACACGAGAGTAACTCGTCAGACCATGCGTCCACCGAAGAGTTTGGGAGTAAACTTAAAGCCAATCGAACTACAAAGCTGAAACTTGACATACGAACTAAATTACCGTAATTTATAAATATGCTGCATTGGTTTTGAAACATGGAATGAATATTTCATCCTAAGCTACGTTTCAACCCACGTATTCTCTGGCTACGAACCCTTACACACTTCATCACCCCCTACAGGAGCCACAACATTCGTTACACGAACACTTGCATCCTTCATAGAAGTGTCGGAAACCGTAACCTCCAAATCTCCATCTATCATTTTAAATCCATCCTCCCTCTTTACATCAAATTCCACCATTTGGAAGATGAAGTATATTGAATTGATTTCGATTCCTTCTATTACGTTGATCTGAGTTTAGAGTATATAATATATAGTCCACTAAGCCAATTTCCCCCTTCACACCTTAAAATATATATTCCAAACAGTCAGCAAAAAAAATGTAAAGAATAAATTCTCCTAGATGGAAAAATAGTTCTATTCGTATGAAATTTTCCTAAATTTAGACTATATCATGCAACATATGACACAAAAATGTGTAGGCAGATACTTTGTTAAAAAACATTATAGTTATCACAGCTGTGCCTGAGAATTTGTATTATAATTGCTGGTTATATTTTAAATTTTGAAAAATGACCTCTTCCTTAAATGCTTTAAAGAATATTAAAAGCAAAAAATATAATAAGAAAAAAAAATTTGCAAGCTATGAAAAATAACTTTTTTTTTTTTTAGATAACTCGTCAATGCTAGTAAGNTATGAAAAATAACTTTTTTTTTTTTTAGATAACTCGTCAATGCTAGTAAGTCTTTAAAATATAGTTCTCGGTGTTGTGTAGATTTGAAAAATTGACAAAGAAAGCGTAATCTTGTGTGCCCCAAAAGTGTATTCAGTAAAAAATTCTAAAATAATTTATACTATATTCTTGTCAGCACGTGGAATATTCCATTATTGTTTAGTATTTAGAGCCTTCAGTGCAAGCATGACAAATAGGCCTACAAGTCAAATTTATTTGTCTTTTTTAAAAGTTGGTTGTATTATTTAAAGTTACTATTGTTTATTTTTATCATACGGTAAATATTATTATTATTATTATTATCGCGTCTTACTACCCGTTCGGGTTATACGCACTTACGCTAATGTGTAATGGTAGAGTGATTGTGAGATGAAATGAAGGACCTACAG
>CABFVZ010004714.1:19099-43901 GCA_902151445.1 Timema monikensis | reverse complement strand
AGATAAATCTTTGCCGGGACCGAGGATTGAACCCCGGCCGCCAGTATAGAAGTCTGACACCTTACCCCTAGACCACCAGGTCACCCTTATTTTATTAATTTGCAGGATGTTTGCATATTTGTATTGATGATATTGGTAACTACATGAAGCCTGCATTCTTTTGACTACTTGATTTACTTATGTTTAGCATACACTTATTCAAACGTACTTACGCTTTGTTTACCTGAAAGCTAGCACGCTTACCGTGCTTGGTTCCATAAACAGAGTGTGCCTAACAACTCTATACACGTATACATTTGGGATGAATAAAAACATCAATTTTTTGCTTTCGGTCTATCAATGTTTTAACCTAGAGTTTCCCTATCCAGGTGTATCGATAAACTATTGATATTTCACCTAAAACATCAAAGATTAACTTTTCACTTTAACTAACATGAATGAAACTAATGAAGCTACTGTAATAGAAATTATATTTTTTATATATTAATCAGTGAAATAATTCCTGTGATAAACATTAATTTTGTAATAATGTTTCGCTTAAAGGATGCGAGTGATAGTATTTAAAATGTAGATCATTACATTTGAAAAAACTTTTGATTAAAATTAGGCCTCATCATTTTAGTTAATTCATTCATACTTATCTTTCAATAGTCATATAATCTCGGTTGGATTAAAAGGAAATATTTGTTTCATCATCAGCAGCATCATGTACTGATTCCAGTCTATGGCCTGGTCAGATTCGTAAAATGTTTTAATTTCCCTCTGTCCTTCCACCATTCTTCTACTTTCACTCACACACTTGCTGTTATCTACTTCTCCCAACTCTTTCCTGGTCTCCCTTGCGGTCTTTTCCCTCCAAACTTAAACTCCATCATTCTCTTGTGACCCTTTAATTTTCGATCCTCATCACGTATATTCAATCCCATTAAACGTGATTATCTACAATAATATTTATTTACCTCTAATATTTTACATGAATATGATGGCATTTGAACCGAAGATTCTTAAACTAAGATAAAAGGTACAAATTCCGTGACGTTCATGAAAAAATATTCAATAAATGTTGAGAATACAATATGCAATATTCTAGTCAACAAAGGTAAAAAGGTTTATTTTTGTTATAAAAACCCTCAGAACACTGCGCCATTCCACCAATGCTGAGTCTCATCATTATATTTTGTTTGAAAACTATCTATATATGGGAGGAAGCCAGGATTTATGTACAAGTGTTTGAACCTACTTCTCTAATATTTGAGATGATGGTGAACTTGGGTGTACTTGATCTGTTTGTACCCGAAGCTCTATCTAAATATAGCGTTGATAGAAACAACATTATACATTCCTTCTTTCCCAATAGTTGTCCAGCATAGTCAGGGAGGCTGATGAGAGGGGTAGGAGAATATACCAGCTTTAAAATACTAGATCTTTTTGCACCCGAAAATCGATCTAAAGGTAACTTTGGTTAGAACGACATTCGATGTAATGGTGGCACACCGGGGAACTCTCGTGGAGAAAGTGGTGAATTATACAAGTTTGCAATCTATTGTATTTTTGTTCTATTTCAAGTTTAACTGTTAGGAGCTGTTTATTTGTAATATATGAAATTATAAGTGGACAGCTATCTCTGTGCCAACCTCTTGCTATTTTCTAGAAAAATACGCACAAAGATTCTCCCCTTATGCTTCCATCCTCACACAAACATATTTTATTTTAATTTGAGGTATTTAACGTTCAGTTTCTGAATATATACTGATTAAATCAGCTAACGACCTATAACTAACTTAAATCTAAAACAAACGCAACCTCCATCCCGTGGCCGTTAGTTAATCACTGTGAAAAGGGCAAACCCACATGCCACCAATGATACAGCCATGCCGGGAAGCAAACCCGGGACCCTTAGCTCTGTAGACAAACACACTAACGACATATCCAAAGTGTTGGACTGATTAATAGCTAGATAGTTTCCAAACCAAAGATAATGCTCTCACTCAACACACATCTCACCCTTTGAGGAGTTTTTATCAGCTGAGATGTGTATTGCTGTTCACAGTGACAAGAAGAAAGCCTGCGCAGAAGCGTCAAGTTCCGGTAATTTCTTAGAAAACCCGGACGAAGCACCTGACGAGCCTATGAGCCAAGCGGAGCTCAGCCCTCCTGATCGGACTCAAGCTTCTAGTACCAGAGACGCACACTCGTCTCTCATGCGACACGACACCTGCGTCGACCTATCCATCCAAGAATCTAACCCGGGACACATCCTACCGATGGTGGTCGTTGCGGCGGACAACACTGCGGACGGAGTGATCTACATTGAGCTCCCCGCAAGTCCGGACGGTTACTGCGGATCCGAGCGGCCCGCGACTACGCTTTTCCACGGAGTGAGAAACTTTCCTGTCGGATTTCCGCGATGGACGCACTCCCGGAGGAGCGGAAGTCACGCCGGGTCGAGAGGAGGTAGGCGTTGAGGATCCAGAGTTGGTGGTCCGACACCCTGACCACCAAGAGGAGCGAAACGACATGTCGGGCTTTGTGCGAGAGGATGTCAGGACGGTTGTCGTCGAAGAGAATAGCGTGTACCGGCGAGGGATTGTAAATGAGGAAGGGATGACGGTGATTACTGTTCCTTCCTGTAGTGGTGATTACCTGCAGATGGCACACCTGGTAGCACGCGAGAACACGGGGTTAAAAGATGCCCCCAAAGAAGTTCAACAAAATGAGGGCAAAGAGCAAAGTTACTTTGTCGTCTTACAGGGAGACTCGTGATCAACAAACCAGACATAATTGACATTAATGTTCAAATTTAGAAGAAGAAAAAAAAATGCTCAACCTCTATAAGCGAGCCTCTTGGAAAATAAACTAATCAATTCAATATTTTTGAAAAATTCTCGATTTTAATAGTTGAGTAAATGATTAATGAGGAACGTTCCAGAAACCCAAATGGACAAATCCATAACTTATTATTAAGGATGGGTTTAATGGTTTATTTCTCGAATTCAAATCTTAAATTTTCCTCTTAATCTAGAATTCAAATTTGAATCTTCGAATCTTGAAAAATGTACAATTTTATTTTTATTGAAAATATCTCAAATTAAATTTAAAAAATAGTTATTTAAGGCTTGGTTCCACTGACAAATGCTACTTTGTAATTTATATTGTGTCATAAACAAAAAAGATAACTTTTTTAGTAACTTAATCATGTCTCTTTTTTATTTTGTTACTATCTTAACTATACGAGTGTGTATATATATAAGTATAAGTTAAATGAGATACACACACATATATATATATGTATATAAATATACAAGTGTATATATATATGTAATGGTGTGCCACCATTACATCGAATGTCGTTCCGACCAAAGTTACCTTTAGATCGATTTTCGGGTGCAAAAAGATCTAGTATTTTAAAGCTGGTATATTCTCCTACCCCTCTCATCAGCCTCCCTGACTATGCTGGACAACTATTGGGAAAGAAGGAATGTATAATGTTGTTTCTATCAACGCTATATTTAGATAGAGCTTCGGGTACAAACAGATCAAGTACACCCAAGTTCACCATCATCTCAAATATTAGAGAAGTAGGTTCAAACACTTGTACATAAATCCTGGCTTCCTCCCATATATAGATAGTTTTCAAACAAAATATAATGATGAGACTCAGCATTGGTGGAATGGCGCAGTGTTCTGAGGGTTTTTATAACAAAAATAAACCTTTTTACCTTTGTTGACTAGAATATTGCATATTGTATTCTCAACATTTATTGAATATTTTTTCATGAACGTCACGGAATTTGTACCTTTTATCTTAGTTTAAGAATCTTCGGTTCAAATGCCATCATATTCATGTAAAATATTAGAGGTAAATAAATATTATTGTAGATAATCACGTTTAATGGGATTGAATATACGTGATGAGGATCGAAAATTAAAGGGTCACAAGAGAATGATGGAGTTTAAGTTTGGAGGGAAAAGACCGCAAGGGAGACCAGGAAAGAGTTGGGAGAAGTAGATAACAGCAAGTGTGTGAGTGAAAGTAGAAGAATGGTGGAAGGACAGAGGGAAATTAAAACATTTTACGAATCTGACCAGGCCATAGACTGGAATCAGTACATGATGCTGCTGATGATGAAACAAATATTTCCTTTTAATCCAACCGAGATTATATGACTATTGAAAGATAAGTATGAATGAATTAACTAAAATGATGAGGCCTAATTTTAATCAAAAGTTTTTTCAAATGTAATGATCTACATTTTAAATACTATCACTCGCATCCTTTAAGCGAAACATTATTACAAAATTAATGTTTATCACAGGAATTATTTCACTGATTAATATATAAAAAATATAATTTCTATTACAGTAGCTTCATTAGTTTCATTCATGTTAGTTAAAGTGAAAAGTTAATCTTTGATGTTTTAGGTGAAATATCAATAGTTTATCGATACACCTGGATAGGGAAACTCTAGGTTAAAACATTGATAGACCGAAAGCAAAAAATTGATGTTTTTATTCATCCCAAATGTATACGTGTATAGAGTTGTTAGGCACACTCTGTTTATGGAACCAAGCACGGTAAGCGTGCTAGCTTTCAGGTAAACAAAGCGTAAGTACGTTTGAATAAGTGTATGCTAAACATAAGTAAATCAAGTAGTCAAAAGAATGCAGGCTTCATGTAGTTACCAATATCATCAATACAAATATGCAAACATCCTGCAAATTAATAAAATAAGGGTGACCTGGTGGTCTAGGGGTAAGGTGTCAGACTTCTATACTGGCGGCCGGGGTTCAATCCTCGGTCCCGGCAAAGATTTATCTTTACTACCGGTTTGGGTTAAACGCTTATGTACTAATAACGCTAATGGGTTAGGAATAAGGAAGGTTGAATTAAGAGGAAGTGTACTCGCATTTTCTTGGATAGAAAGTGTGGAAAACAATTTAGGAAAAAGCACCCTCAGTACATCCGACTGAAATCGAACCATGGTCTTCCCCATCATCGGCAGTTTAGTATATTGCGAGAGTAGCATCTTATACCATATGGCCACCGAAGCGGGTCTTTAAAATCGTTATTTGAAGTCAAGCTCTTGATAATTGTATTCAAAATATATTTTTGAGATCTTTTACGAATCACGAATCTCTCGAATAATATACTGTAGGGTTCAAGGGATTCAAGCATCCATCTCTACTTATTACCCTATCGATGGATGGCATTACTGTGACTGGCTTATGAATGTAGTTAATATACACAGATCATGAATATCTTCCATTCTCTCCACTTTATGTTTGTGCAGTTGATAATTTTGACTTCCTAGAGGTTGAAATGATACTATCGTACTTTCAGCTAATGATGTTTCTAGGTAGGTCAACTTTTTGCCCTAATTAAATCACCCCAATATAGATATCAATGTAGATTATAAAAGGTCGACTCAAATTTTAATAAATCTGCAGGTTGTAAACTAAACAAAGCCGAGACAGAGGGAAAGGTAAGTTTATACAAGTCCATGACGTTAATTTAGTTTTCAGACATACTATTATTAAACAAAATATGCTATACGTTTTAAAAACTCATTGGTACATCGGTATTTTCAAAGAGAAACAAGGAAAGTGCGTAGAGACCCTTGGAATGAAGTTTTTGAGGAACATGATAGCTGTCACCAGAAGTGATAGGATTAGGAATAAAGATGTACGGTAAAGAGTTAGGATGCAGGGGGTAAATGAGATAGTTGAGGAATCTAGGATTAGATGGTATGAACACGTAATGAGGATGGAAGAAGAAAGGAATCCAAGAAGATTAATCGATATTATGTAGGGAAGAGACTGCAAGGGAGACCAAGGAAGAGATGGGAGTAACAGATAGCAGCAAGTGTGCAAGTGAGAGGAGCAGAGTTGAAGGATAGAGAAAGATGGAGGCATTTTACTAAACGGACTTGGCCACAGGCTGGAAACAGTTGTTGTTGTTGATGATGATGATGATGATGATGATTGGTGCAACACTTACCCCTTGATATTTCTTACTTATCCATGGTGGTATTCGAACCACAGTTTGGTAAACAAATGTGTAGGTCCTCAATGTAAACATTTCTTGAAAGCCTCCTATAGCAATATGTTGGGTCGTTCAATCTTCTCATTCCAATCCATCTTACATTAAAAAAATGAAGAGTTTGTGTATCTGTCTGTCATGAGCAATCCGCGATATCTACTGCACACAGAGGTATGAAATTTAAAAATTAGTAGCCCCTGTGCACGAACATGTTCACCTCGAAGCAGGAATTTTAATATTTTGTTATGTTTGTTTGAAGCAAGGAAAAACGTTGCCAGGGGTAGCCATACAAAATATTGAATAGTTAACACGGGCAACCTTCTTGAAGCTGAAAGAGTTGTATCAAACTGAAAATAACTTTTAAAGGCATTCAATTTTTCAAAAATGTGCCAGGTATGGGACCACTCCAAATAGTTTATAAGGGCATCCACTTTAAAAATTTACTAGTAGAGGGTCACTCCAAATAGATTACAGATGTATATTATCATATATATATATAAAAGAAAGTTGACGACAATCCAATTATTTTCTAAAAGTATACAATTTCCAAAAATATCCGGGAGAGGATCATTCCAAATAGCATCTAAAGACATACAATTTTTTTTTAATTGCATGAAAAGACTACTTCAGAAAGTTTATAGAACTGTCAGAAAATATCAAGGTGAGTGTCACTTCAAATAGCTTCAAGGGACATAAATTTAAAAAAATAAATAGGGGGGAAGGATAACTTTAAATGGTAGCTTCTGGAGGGGTCTATTTTTTTTAATCAGGGTGATTACTTCTCATAATAGCTTCTAGAGGCATCCCATTTTCAAAAATTTGCTTAAGGAGAACCACTTCAAAATTTATTCTGGAAGCATCCAAATTTTAAAATATGTTCAGGGAAGAGACCTTTTTAAATAATTTATCAAATAGTCTAATTTTCAAAATTGGGAATGAGCATCACTCCAAGTAGCTTTTAGAGACATCTTATTTTCTAACCTTATTTTGGGAGGGGAGAGTCAGGTGGGGGTGTGGTGGAAGGTCATTCCATAGAAAACCCTTTTCTTGACCTTCCCTTCACAAAAAAAGTTCCATTGCCACTGGTTTAGTAGCTGTAGATAATATCTACCATAGAAGATTAAGATTATTGTTTTCTTCCTTGTGGGGGCTTGTGGCGGCCCCATGTGACCACCCTGATCGCTCCTCATTAAATCCGGCAGTGGTGGTAACTGACCAGCGAATTCTTAATTGAAAATACAAAGTCCGGTTCAATAACTGTTGATATAAGTATGTTTAAAAAGTAAAAATAAACGCATCTTCTGAAACAATATTTTATTTTAGCAAAGAAAAATTGTGTTATACAATTTCGCCAAAGTACTGACAATAAGTAGAATTCCACTCCATTCCACCTTAAATGGTGAATATAATAGTAGTAATAATAATAATTAAATAATAATAACGGTGATTATTATTCTTAATATTATCATTAAATATTTTTTAAAGATTTCTCAAATTACTGTCACATATGCTTGACTTTTTTTTTACATTATACTTGAGATCAGTAAGAAATAAAAACTACACCCACATCGGCAGGCACATAGACGGAGGTGTCAGTCTCACCTAGAATAGTTCCCCGTGGCGAGGAGGTCTGGGTATATATCCCGGCTAGGTGACTTAAAATGGGTTTTTTTTCTGAAAGGTTTTCCATCCTTCTTCCCCGTCAAATTGGGTATATTTACTTTAAATTGTACCTTCTTTATCCCAACACTGTTTGTGTGAACATGTGGATAGCTGGGATGGGTGTAATACTGGGTGTGCATGCAAATATATATATATATACACACACATGCACTAACATTCCTTCCTATCTTTGTTAATGCGTTTCTAGAAAACATTAATAGTAAGGATTGTTACAAATTTTAACGTTCTATCAAATAAATATTAATTAAGTTTTAGCTTTAAAAAGATTTTCAAAACACAAACAAGGTAAGACAATGCAGATATTTTCCTTGTAGGAGGGATAAGATTATCAATATAGGGGAAAATATCGTGTAGTGTTGCCAGGGCAAGCAGAGCTTGTTTTAACTGTACCTGTGATAATATGTTCTCTCCCACTCTGTCCCTATTTGACCTATCATGCATAGACTCTGTTCTATATACCTCATATGGTAATGTTGATACCTGACAAATGAGTGACCTACTGAGTGATATGTTATCTCCCATTTGACCAATCATTCGTAGACTGCTCTACACACCTCACATAGGAATGTTGATACCTAACCAATGAAGGTTCTACTGAGTAATTAGAACATATTCCAGGTGCAGTTTACACTAACACTGCTTACCCTGACCAACACTTAACGACACGACACTGTACGGAAACAATTTAAACCTCTCTTCGGTCGGCGATTGTCAGTACATTTTGATTATTTATTTTTTTAAATCACTTCTGGTCATATTTTCTGGTGAGACCGGTCTTTTTCTCGGCCCCGCCTAATTTGGTTTGGAAGACTTCAACCGTCGTCCCATAAACCACAACCCATATGCACACACGCACACACACACACACACACTCTCTCTCACACACGACGGAGGAAGTGGTAGACCAGCTACGCCACACCCAAGCATTCATCCCGAACTGTGTTACTTGTCTAGGCTCATGACGATCATATATCAACCGGCCACAAACAACATAATTAACCAAACAACAAACCAATTAAAAACTAAACCGATTGCAAAACATGGTCTGTCGCTCTCTCTCTCTCTCTCTCTTAGATAATGCACTTTCCCTTTCCTCTCCACCCAGTCTCACACACAGGGGAAAGCGCGATTGGGTCAAGTCCAGTGATCGGTTGAAAAAACTTATTGATTATTTTTATTCTAGTTTTACTTTAGTTTTAAAGCTGATACTGCGTGACCCGCAGACCTTTTGAAGAATCAACAAACAATGCAGACTTGTTTTTCTTTTTACAAAAGTTATAAATATCAAATTTGGGAATGTGATATTTGGGTACTTCGGTATACATTGGAAAATTTTGGCATTAATGTGAGTTTAGTGCATCAAATCTTCACTCTTTTTTTCGACATGTAATTACCAAAAACCCTCTTCGGTGGCCGCATGGTCTAAGGCGCTATCTTCGTGTTAGACTAGACTACCGAGGATGGGGAGATCGTGGCTCGAATCTCAGTCAGGTGTACTGTAGGTTTTTCTAACATAGTTTACCAATTTTCCTCCAGGAAAATACGGGTACACCTATAAATATAACCTTACTCATTCCTTAAAATTATTACCGTAATTAGTACATAAGGGTAGCAAGACGCCGTGTTAGGAAAAATCCTAGTACTGTTTGAATTTGCGTACCAAACATTTTCAATATTTGACGGTACATGAGTGTGTAAAAAAAATTATTACGAGAAATTGAACCATACACATGAGAGATATCAGATTTTACGTAGAACACACATTTGTAAATAATTATGAAAATTACTTTGGCACAATATTTAAAAGCCCGACATTCACATCATTGCTGCAAATAAAATAGTTCATTTTTTTTATAAGAAAATAGGGCTGGTCTTTCTGGTTTGTATGAGGGTCTACTTTTTTCTTAAAAAAACACAACATAAAGTTAAAATTCGTTTTACTTAAAATAGTAGCAGTTTTTTAACTGCAGCCCTGTCAGTATTTTTGTGTCTAATGTGGTTCTTGTAATCAAATGAGTTTATTATTATTATTATTATTATTATTATTAGCGCCACGTCTTACTACTCGTTCGGGTTATACGCACTTACGCTAATGTTGTAATGGTAGGGTGATTGTGAGATGAAATGGAGGACCTACAGTTTAACGTGGAATCCGAACCACGGTGGAGGCCTGGCATTCGCCACACTCACAAGATGTCTTGCCAGAGGTGAAGGAAGGGTTTGGTAATCAGATAAGTCTTTGCCGGGACCAAGGATTGAACCCCGGCCGCCAGCACAGAAGTCTGACACCTTACCCCTAGACCGCCAGGTCACCCACATCAAATGAGTTTAACACGCCTGCTATAAATCATTTAAATTCTGTCAGTGGTGTTCATAAATCTTATTTTATTCCTTAGCACCACATCTTACTACCCGTTCGGGTTGTACACATATGTACTAATTGCGCTAATGGTTTTAGGGATGAGTAAGGTTGAATTTAGAGAAAGTGTACCCGAATTTGAGAATAGAGTGGAAAACCATTTCGGTAAAAACCACCCTCATTACACTCTACCGGGAATAAAACCCTAATATCCCCATTTTTGACCACCAAAGTAGGTTCAGTCGGTATTGTCTAGTCTTGTTTTCTGGTAGCAGGAAGGTCATCGTTTGATTCCAAGCCAAGTTGAGCTATGTTTTTTTTCTCTTTAAATGGCTTCCACTCTTTATCCCCACAAATGTAGATGCACTTACTCTAAATTCTACCTTGCCTCATACCTCTTTCATTGGTGACAATATTGGGGAAATCCCGGATGGGTAGCAAGATGCTGTGCAGAAAAAAAAAAGGAAATATATTATATTCTAATTGTGTTACAGATAGAGATAAAAGTAAATATTATTGGAGTATGCATCAAGGTAGTAATCACGTTTATCAGACACGAATACAACCAAAATAAATGGTATGGTGCACCGCACTCAATTTCTTCCACTTTTATCATAAAATATATACTTACTAAAAACTCATAAGATTTTTTAAACGAAATAATAGGTCATTGTTGTAGAAACATTAACTATGGCAAAGATCATAAATGAAATAATACACACTGTTACTTACTCTATGACATTAAGAACTATGAACACTGAAACAGAAAATTGAGGAAAGAGAAATATCTTTGTCCACCAAAGAGCATAAGAATCAATTTAATTTTTCAAGACCTGACTTTATTAATAAGTGTAAATATTTTCATATATCTCAGAAATTATTGGTTTTATAAAAATATATTTCAAATAAAGGAGATTTATCTTTAATAGCACTACAACTTTACAATGAGTTATTTCGTATCTCAAATAGTTGCAGAAAAATTATGAAAATTGGAAAATGTCCCCTATGTAAATTACCCTCGAAGTCATTTTCATGAGAAAATAAGAATTTCCATCTTATTTATAATTATAAACGGTGTCTAGATAAAAAATGTAATCAACATCGTTTTAGAGCGAATTGAGAAATTTTTTTTTTCTATTTTTGCCCTTCAGTAAACTACTCCTAAATTTAGGGTTAGATATCTAATTCAAAAAACAAACCCACGGGAGAACCTTATGAAAACCCCAAACACCAAGTTTTAGTCCAATCTGTAAAATAGTTTCTTCTCTAACCCAAGGTACAGACAGACGGCAATGCGAAAACCACCTTTTTGGTTTCAAGAGTTCATTAAACGTCGACATTTCTCAAAATCTTGAGTTAGATTTTTGTTTTAAGATCACAATAATTTCTCTGTGAGGTGTTGAGAGAAAGTAGAAAGCGAAAGTAAAAAGAAGTTGAAAAAAGAATTACAGTTATGAAAAATATAAAACCTTTGTCAAGAACTAAGAGTAGCTCCGATAAGAAATAACCTATACATATATTGTTTATACAATTAACATTCTATTTATATAGACGACAGTATTATTTTACTAATTTATTTGCGCACTAGACGTCAGGGAATCGAAAGATTGTTCTCGTTATCTTCACATTTTTTTTTAAAAAAAAGTTATAAATCGTTTCTTCGTGATATATAAAGCTAAAGACAGCTGTGATAAACTGCTTCAGTCAAGGATAACTGACAATAAATCCTCAATAATGAACGTATTCGCCTTAAGGCGAGGTATACTTGTATCTGCTGAATACCGGTACTATATAAGTCACTGAGTAACTCTTTTGGAGGTTTCGGTTCTGTTGAGTTGTGAAGTGCTACATATTGATTTATATCAATAAATAAAATTATACAGCCCGATCCTCCAATGGTTGTATGGTTAGTGAAGCTAGTCTTGTACGTAGAGGGTCGTCTGGTTTGATGCCAAGTGGGGCCTAATATGATTTAAAGTTTGTATTTTAATTAATATGGAAACTAAGGAAAAGGGAAGATTTGAGATGTGGTGATAAAGGAGAATAGAGACGATAACGTGGACAGACAAGTTGACTAATGAACAAGTTCTAAGAAGAAACAATGAAAAAAGAACCATTCTACAGGGGATTCTACTAAGAAAGGTCAACTAGATTGGTCACATTATGAGAAAAAAGGTCTTGTTGAGTGACGTCATAAAAGGCAAGGTGGAAAGAAGAGAAGGAACAGGAATACGACGAAGGCAACTAATGGATGACCTCAAACAAGGAAAGAAGATGAAGTTTCAGGATCGAAAAATTGTTATAGGACTGGCTAGAGGACTCAATTTGGCCAAGGCAACGAAATCTGTCGAAAGACAGAACACCAGTGATGAGTCTAGGTTTAGTGGTAGGAGTGATTTACGGAGTAAAATTGGTTTTTAAGTTATGTGTCCAGAAAATTAACGCTAACTAGCACAGTTAAAAAAATTAGTAAGAGCTTTATATGATATCTATAAGAGTTACTAGAGCTACTACTCTCACGTATTCATACGTCAAGTTATGTGATCTGAAGCTCTAACTCTGGATAGATATTATCAACATCTATAAAACTAAAATAATCATGTAAAATGTTATTAATGTTAACTGTAAAATATTGTTTGGATTTTTTTAAAGGCCTATGAAAACTGAACCATAGAAAATATTCAACAGATATTAATATTCTATGATATCTAAAGGTTTTTATGTGACAAAAATGTAGTTTTATTCTTCTCACATACTTCACTAGCGAATCTAATTGAAACTGATAGATTTCAGTAACGTTCCTAGGTATGAGATATAGAGGGCAGTAAAACCAAATTAATTTGATGCTCAAGAAAGGTTTTACATTCGTTAAAAAAAAAACTACACTGTGAATGTAGAAATAGGCCTATGTATTTATTTAAGTGAAATTCTGAAACCTTGTAGTGATACGGTCAAGTCATTATTTATTTATAGTATTATTCTCTAAAAGGTGTCTTAAATAGAATATATTTGAAGTTGTTGGGTCGGGAAGGGGGGACTATAATCTGTGAAGGATTATGGGAGGAAATCTCTCAATAGAATATGACAAGAATGTTTATAAATATGTGTAATGGTAGGGTGATTGTGAGAGGAAAGGAAGGACCTACAGTTTAACGTGGGATCCGAACCACGGTGGAGTCCTGGCATTCCACACATTCACAAGTTGTGGTTAATACACGTCTTGTCAGCGGTGAAGGAAGGATTTGGTAATCAGATAAATCTGTACCGGAACCGAGGATTGAAACCCGGACCAATAAGATACAAATAATGTATTGAGGTGGAAAACAGAAATACATTAATAAGAATATTTTTTGGGTAGTGGGGGGTGGCTTAACACTCCCTCCCCTCCTCAAAAGCCCTATCTATTACCACTACTACGGTATAAACTTGATTTAAACTTGGTTTACGCTTTGAAATACTATTGTTTATGTATCTGTAAAATGTTTAGGCACTTAGACGAGTGGTGTGTCGTGGAGTGTTGCCAGGGTAAGCAAGATTATTATTATTATTATTATTAGCACCGCGTCTTACTACCCGTTCGGGCTATACGCACTTACGCTAATGTGTAATGGTAGGGTGATTGTGAGATGAAATGAAGGACCTACAGTTTAACGTGGAATCCGAACCACGGTGGAGGCCTGGCATTCCCTACATTCACAAGATGTCTTGTCAGAGGTGAAGGAAGGGTTTGGTAATCAGATAAATCTGTGCCGGGACCGAGGATTGAACCCCGGCCACCAGCATAGAAGTCTGACACCTTACCCCTAGACCACCAGGTCACCGGTAAGCAAGACTTGTGCGAGATTGTTTTCATCAACCCGTAGTGGAGCTTTCGTTGACCGAAAAATAAAGGGGAACACGTTCCTGTGTGAGGTGTGTAAAGCGGATTCGATGTATTAGTAGTCAAATGGAGATTGAAATAGGTGGAAAGGGGGCATAATACAGGCAGCACACGTGTCGTGGAGTGTTGTCAGGCTAAGCAGAGCTTGTTTATAATAATAATATTTATCACCGCGTCTTTCTTACTACCCGTTCGGGTTATACGCTTTAAGTACTAATTACGCTAATGGATTAGGAACTGGTAAGGTTGAATTAGAGGAAGTGAACCCGCATTTGCGTGGAGGGAGAGTGGAAAACCATTTAGGAAAAACCACCCCTAGTTCACCCAACCGAGATTCGAACCTCGATCTCCCCGTCCTCAGCAGTCGAGCTCAACACGACAAACGCGTTAGCCAACTACACCACCGAGGCAGGTCAAAGCTTGTTAAAACTGTTCCTGTGATATTTTCTCTCCAATTCCGTCCCCATTTGTCCAATCACACATAACTATGCTCCACATTTTCTCACATGGAAATGTTGGTACTTGGCCAGTGAGTATTTATTGCAGAGCAATTAGAATAATTATTACAATTATATAAATAATTCAATTAGATTATTTATATGTACTTTTAGTCAAGTTCTGCTTACAGTGACCTCAGCCGTTGTATTGAACACTGTTCTAGTGATATTTTTTAAAATAATTACTCCTATTTTTAACATAAATAGACAAACCCGCTTTATTTGATGAACGTTCTTTTTTTTCTTTTTTTTAAGCACCACATCTTACTACCCGTTCACGCCTATGTACTAATTACACTAATGGGTTAGAGATTATGAAAGCTTAATTTAGAGTAAGTGAACCCGCATTTTCGTGGGGGGAGAGTGGAAAACTATTTAGGAATACCATCCTCAATGCAACCGACCGGGATCAAACCCCAATCTTCCCGTCTTCGACAGTCTAGTCCAACACGAGATTAGTTAACACGTTAGACCACGCGGCCACCGAAGCGGGTACGAACGTTCTTAAGGCGTCACTCCCATGTTAAACTGGCTTCCTGATGAAAGGGGGATCGTGGTTCAAATCCCACTCTGATCTACTGAGGGTGGTTTTTCATAATTGGTTTCCCACTCTCCTTCTATGCAAATGCGGGTAGATTACCTCTAAAATGCTTCCTGACTCTTCCTTACCCCATTAGAGTAATTATCATACATGGGTATAACACGAACAGTTAGTAAGACGCGGTGGTTAAAAAGGTATCAAAAATGCTCTTACACCACTTTGCTAAATGTTTGGCATGCATTCTAGCCTTTTATTTTTCATTCCCCTTTTGGCCCAGATGTTAGTAACACCCGCTAATCACACACACATGCATATCTATACACATACATACACACACGACACAGCTTCTAAATATTATCCAACATCTCCATATCGCACTCCGATAATTACCCTCTTTCCCGCGCAGCCGCCATCTCGTGACGATGAACAGACATCTTGTCCAATAGAACCAGCCAATTAACTGGAGTGGATCCCATCACGTGACGATTCCACGTCACCCTTGGTGGAGGGTGGATGGGGAGGGGCGGGGATATGGGTTACATGTTCGGGTGGAATGGTGAAGGGAGGTAGGTAAAGAAGGAGAATTAAATTTCATTGGCAATGATTTACAAGTGCATGTGTTAATTGCTAATGGAACCCTCTCTTGTCTTTTTTTTTAAATAATAATAATAACGCCGTAAGGGAAGAGAAGCAGATGTTGAATATTCCAAAAACTAAATCGACAGTTAAGAGAGTTGGAAAGTAAAGTCCAATTTTTAAATGAGGGGCTTTTTATGATACACAAATCTTTTTTTTTTGTTACGGTCAATATTAAAAATATTTTAACATACTATTATTGTTATTTTATAGGTATTGATAATATCTATCAAAAGTGGCAGCTCTACAGATCGCATGACTTGACGTATGACTAGTTGAAAATAGATCTAGAAACTTGTTCTAGATGTCAGATAGGTTTCTTTCCATGGAATTTAGATTGTTGGTTACTAGAGGACGCCAAAGAAGGCTTAATATCGTGATGTAATCTTGCTGGGAAAAAGGTTCAAATAAAGGGATTTAATTTTAATTTGTGTGATGGACAATGCTTTAAGTATATGTATTTTTTAATACGGCATTTAGTGAAACTTAAATAATTTCAAAAATAACATAGCAAAAAATGTTGAGTGAATGTTTTTTACTAGTATAAAGGACTTGAAGCAGAAACAAACTATGCCACAAAAAAAAGAAGTAATTTTGAGATATTATTATTATTTCAGGTTAATCAAAAGACACACATCTTTGGTTTCATGGCTTATCGCGCCACTCTTGCAATAGACTGGAGTGAAGATAGTGGCTGGACCAAGGTTTGAATCGAGGATGGGTGTACAGAGGGTGGTTTTACCACTTTCTCTCCATCCGAAAGTGGGTGATTTTTTAGAATAATTTTCGCACCGGATCTTACTACTCGTGTAGGGTACGTTTATGTACTAATTACGTTATGTGTTAGAGATGAGGATAGTTGAATTTATAGTGTATACCCGCAATTGCGTGGAGAGAGAGAGAGAGTGGGAAACCAATTGGTAAAAAAACACCCTTCTTACACTCGACCGGGATTTGAGACCCGATCCGCCCATCATCAGCAGTCCAATCCAAAATAATAGTGACTCCTTAGACAATTCGATCACCGATGCTGGTTAGAAGAACATTATGAAACCCCTTGAGCATTGGCAACCAAATATATTTGGGAATTATTTTTTATTAAAGTAGTAATTTTTGTATGGTGTTGGTGTGAGATATGACCTAAGCTAGATCGAAATAGGAAGTATTTTAAAAAAAAATTAACTATTGAGGATTAACCCCTACGAGATACTTGCATAAAGTAATCGTGATATTTATAGATGAGTGGTATTCAACATATTTTGTTCGCGTACTGCCAAATATAATTTTTCTTCAATTTTGTGCCCCTAAGTTGTTGGTACTTATTTCATGCTATACATATTCAATAATTTACATGGCTCTCCCACCAGATCGCATGTCCATACGTCCGGGTATCTTATGGCTGACTCCAGATCAGGTTTTATCATGAAATAATATAATGTAAATAGAAACTCCGTGGCATTAGCCCAAAAGCGAGCTACACTGACCAAACGGCCGGCTCATGTTGGCCAAGATAGTGCCCACATTTGCGGATAGAGGGTGTAATGTGGTCAGCACAAAGAGCCATCAGGTCATGATCTCAGTTTTCTAGACATGAGCCGCTAATTATTTATCCAAGTAGCTCCTAATTTGTCGTCACGAGGCTAAGCTGAACCCGTTCCAGATAAGATCAGTGACTTTTTATCAAGTAACGAGAGTAGGGCTGATACCATATATCGTGAGATTTCAGGGGAAAGTGCTACCAACTGTCGACTAAGAAACACATCTGGGGGTTTCAAACAAAAAATAGGTTTATAATGAACCACTGTTCTATCTCTTTCTGCTTCCCTCTTTCTCCTTATGTGTGTGTATATATAACACACGAGTTCATACACATAAAAATATATTAGAGTTCTGATGAAAAGAAAGTTTTCAAAATGTTTTATTTTTATGGCCAGCATTGATTAAATTTTATAATTTCATTTGTGTTATTTTATAGTTAAGGACATTGTTCTAATTGAATGGTCATATCTAATGAACTGAATATAATCATAATAATATGTAACTTACCTTTAGGACCCTAATACTGTATCATTAAAATAATTATGAATTATTTTGTCGCCAAATAGGTAGGACAATTTTTTTTGTTAATAAATTAAAATTTTGTGAACACTAATGAAATTATTATTTTTTTTCTCATACCAACACAACATATTACGTTGCCGCATACCTTTGGGTATTCTACCCCAATTTTTATGTATGCACTTTCAGTATCAAACAGAGGATCTAGTTTTTTTCTTCAGAACAAGGACCTTGTAGCACCGTAGTCCCGTCTTGTCCCGGTTACACTAGAATGGCAGAAGTACCAACCTAAGCATCCCACCACGAATACCTTGAGAGGTGGAGTCTCATCAAGGTGTTCTACCGATTGAGCGGCTTGTGAGGGTAGAGAGGTTTTTTTTTATTACAATGTGAAAGGGTAAGCCCACATTTCACCAATTATACATTTTTCGGCCATGACAGTAATCAAACCCAGTACCCTAAACTCAGTTCAATTCACTCTCACATTTTCTCAATCTCTTTCTCTCTATGTATTATATATAATTGATAAGCTCATTTCCGGTAATTAAAATTACGAGAAAATGGTTTAACTGATTTTGACCAACGAACACTCATTTTTAATGTTAGGTGTTCAGGATATCGGGATAAATAGCAACCTAAAGCTAAGAACCAATTTTACCAGTGAATTTTCCATATTTCTCTATTTTTTGTTTACATCACCATGGAAATCAAGATTTTTGTATAGCAGTATTTTGGTAAATAAAATATTTATCTTTGGTTCAATAATAATAACGGTGACCTGGCGGTCTAGGGGTAAGGTGTTGGACTTCTATGCTGGCGGCCGGGGTTCAATCCTCGGTCCCGGCAAAGATTTATCTGATTACCAAACCCTTCCTTCACCTCTGACAAGACATCTTGTGAATGTGGGGAATGCCAGGCCTCCACCGTGGTTCGGATTCCCCGTTAAACTGTAGGTCCTTCATTTGATCTCACAATCACCCTACCATTACACATTAGCGTAAGTGCGTATAACCCGAATGGGTAGTAAGACGCAGTGATAATAATAATAATAATAATAATAATAATAATAATAACAGCTCAAATCCGGTTTGACGCAACAAAGAGATATAGAACTGGGAAAGGGGTTGTTTTAATGTTCTCATCGTGGCTTGAAGGGGGGAAATATACGTCTTGATTCAAACTTAACACCGAAAGCTAAATATCTATATAAAGTTCATAGCCTTTGACAAGTAAACTTTTAATTGGAAAGTTGAGTGAGGGCTTATTGTATAGAAGTTTCCCCAGTACAAAATTTAGAATACATTTTTGTGCAATACTATGCAGCCATCGAGGCAACGATTCATTATTATTTATATAGTTACCGCGAGGATCTTAATATTCAGTTGTAAAATGGCGGCAAATGGCTCATTTTACAAATATCGAGCTCAGGAAATGTGGGAAAATAAAAACGTTCATCTTAACCCACACTAAATTGTCTTAAAAGTTCCCCTAATTTATTCTCTGAAAAAAATCTTAGGTCAGGGCTATGCCCGGACTTAGTCCCAATACATCGACAGTACTTTGGTGCTCTACACCTATCTATGCCTGGACTTGGACCCAAACCATAGACAGTGACGACAGTACTACACCTATCTATGTCTTGACTTGGACCCAAACCATAGACAGTGACGACAGTACTACACCTATCTATGCCTGGACTTTGACCCAAACCATAGACAGTGACGACAGTACTATACCTATCTATGTCTTGACTTGGACCCAAACCATAGACAGTGACGACAGTACTACACCTATCTATGTCTTGACTTGAACCCAAGCAATAGACAGTGAATGCCAGGTCTCCACCGTGGTTCGGATTCCACGTTAAACTGTAGGTCCTTCATTTCATCTCACAATCACCCTACCATTACACATTTAGCGTAAGTGCGTATAACCCGAACGGGTAGTAAGACGCGGTGCTAATAATAATAATAATAATAATAATAATAATAATAATAATAGACAGTGACGTCAGTACTACAAATATCTATGCCTGGACTTGGACCCAAACCATATACGATGATGTCAACCTCCCTCCCTTTACCACCTACCCACAACTTCACCTAGGACAGAGCGAAATGGCGAACAAGACGTGTCCTGTAAAAAACTTTGAATCAATCATCATCGTACGATAATTTTAATTCAACGCTGCAATAATCGACTAGTATATTATGTATAAACATAACTCTTGTATAATCCGGCAGCACAAAAAGTCTACCGCAAGTATATGTGGCTGTTTTTATGTTAAATTAACCAACCAGCCTACACGTTCATGATAGACTCTGCCTTATATTAATGAGTGATTCATGGCCCTCTAAACGGAACGTATAGTTCATCTACGGTGGGAGTACAGGTGAAAGGTTCTTATTGCAAACATTGGCTGCAAAAATTACTAATGTCATAATATTAAGAAATAATTATTATGTGCTTAGTACCACTATATTATCAATAAAAAGAATCGGCCTCGTAATATAGAGGTCATACCCCCCTGGCTGCTGACCTAGAGATCCCAAGTTCGATTTCCGGCTAATACCTTGGGTATTTTTCTCTTAAGGGAAATTATACCTATGGTCACCAGGGGTTGGTAAATTAGGCTTAAGTTAGGCTCAAGACTCTCACTGGTTCCACACCCTCATACTCACTATCTTCATCACATCATCTCATCGGGACATGGAGAGACTCCCCACGGAAAAGATGTACGATTAGTACATTCGGGCGTCCCCTGGGCAATGGTACATTAGTACTGGCTAATCTTTCAGCAAAATGAACTACAGATTGATGTACCCCAGACATGCCATATTATTATCAGCTAAAAGTCTTATCAAACTCTTCTAATAATACAAAGTTTGCAATAAAGAACCTTCTTCTGGCTGTCACTTACCTACACTTTCACCATTCATATATTATATGAGATATACCTGGGTATCTAAAGTGGTGGAGCAATAATTTTGTTTTTATCCCCGTGACCAAGTTCAATTTGTGCAGTTGAAAAATTTAGCTGCACTATTAAGGCTAAATATCACAATATTGGACGGTGAATTTTATATATATTATTATTGAAGACATATTTTTACATTATAACATTTATTTTTCGACTTTAAAAAAAAAATAAAGCAAATATTACATTTTGTATAAGATATAAACTTATTTTTTTAGATGGGTCGAATTCTATATTTCTCGAACCCAAATCTAAAATTTATTTTAGAAACTCTAATCCAAATTGGAATTTTTTTAAATACACAATCGTGGTTAAAGTAAAAAATATTTAAAATTTAACAAAAAAAAAGTTGTGGTGTCACTGATAAATTATATTTTGTTTTCTATTACGTCATAAACAACAAAGAGAACACTTTTATTTTTAGTAAATTAATAATTAAGTTTTTAGTTTTTTTTTGTGATTTTGTTATCCTCCAAACTACACAACTCTATAGAATTATTCCTTTAACCGATTGGTTAAAATTGTTATTTCAAGTAAAGGTCTTCATAATAATTGTATTCAAAATACTTTTTTGAGATTTTTACAAATCTTAAATCTATAGAATTCTATGGGCTTTGAAGAATTGGGGATTTGAGCGCTGGAACTCTATCATTTATGTATAATAATTACTCAATCTTTATTTTTACTTACAGTACTGTACCTGTTAAAGTAAAATCAAGAAGTTAGCCTCCTATTTTTGTATTTTTAACCAGTAGTCAAGCTCGGTGGCTGCCTCAGGACTAGATGTTCGTGGGCTTAAACACAACAGAGGCCAGAGGATTTTTATTGAGCGATAAAAATCCATAGAACAACTTCCTTTTGAGGGGAAGTAAGGCCATCGGTCCCATGTCGATTGTGTGATGTAAAAGAACCCTCGAAGGTATGAGATAATATCTTTCCTGGGAAAATCGGTAGGCCATTCACTCTCACTCATAGAAATTCTTATGTGCTGATTTAATCAATTGGTTTAGAAAGTGGATGTTAAATACCTCAAAATAAATAAAAATAAATTTAACCAGTAAGCTACTACAATTGCATATACAGTCAACTCTCGATTCTACGACCTTTCACGGTTCCCTGAAAAAGGGTCGTTATTTCGAAGGGGTCGTTATTGGAATTTTAACAGATTTTGTTCCACCCCTGACCTTCATACGAAAAAATTGCATTTTTTAGACAACAAATAGCGTGGCTCATCAAAAATCGTTCACAAAATCCAACCAAAAACGTAGCCAAATCAAAATAACAATGTTAAACAATGGCATGGGTCGTCAAAAATTGTTCACAAAATCAAACCAAAATAGTAACCAAATCGAGAATCGAAATAACAATGGCAAAAGCAAGCCTGGCGCGTGATGTAGCGGCAGTCGCGCGCAAGGAAACATTGTCTTGCTTGTGGCAGGGGGTGGACAGAGTCAAGTGCTATTGGCTGACATTGATGAGGTGGTGTCTATTTTTATACCTGACCCACCCCAGTTACTAGTAATACAGCGCTCACAAAGATAATTGCAACGCAGCGACCTAAATAAATGCAACAAACACATTTTACAGCCGATTTCCTTAAACTTTTCAACCTTTTTTCCAACATTTTTCACGGTTCCCCAAAAAAAGGGTCGTTACTTCGAGAGGGACGCTATTCCCGGGGTCGTAGACTCGAGAGTTGACTGTATTCTTTTTACCACCGGCTGAAAGGCCTTTCATGTTGGTATAACATAAATTTGCTTTTAACACAATTATTTTATTTATTTATTTCTAATTTTTGTTTTTTGTTAATTAACTAAGATTCGCACGATTCTGAACTAAACCTGAGAATCCAGATGTTTTGTGAGGTTTCGAGAACAGGATAGTGATTTACTGAAGGTTTAGATTTCTTTAAAATTAAGTAAGGGGGTAGAGATGGTAAAATGTAAACCTGGCAGTCCCCCCCACCCCCTTAATTTACTTGCACTTAAAAACAAGCACACAAACACACACAATATAATGCTCATTAAGAACAAACGCTAGAGTTTCAATACAACGTCGAAGAAGAACCGTGTAACTGATATGATTTATTATAGTTCTGGTAATTTTTTTTCCCCCCTTGAATAAAGGTGGATTCCTTAAGACCGCTATTGAAAAGCGTTGTAGACGTTTAGAAAACCCGAATTATTATAAAGTGGTTTGATATTAATATCATTTCCACCAAAATGTAGGTGAAAATTCTGACCAGTTAAAATTTTAAATTTTAGGTTTGAAATGTTTAAAAGAAAATGTGTGGTGGTTCACTCAAAAACGCTATAAAACAATATCACATTACTATTTTAAAATGTTCTGTTGTGATCCTATCAAAACATTCCTTTATTTGATAGAGGAAAGCTAAATATACGTTCAGTGTTGCCGACTTCAGATATTTGAGGGGAAGGGAGACGTGATTATCTGGTATCTTGAACCGTTTTAATCACACATTTGTACATTGTTTCGGGATTATGCGAATTATAACTGATATTATATTTATGCTATTAATCGTGACACAACAACGACGGAAATGTAAGCTGACTGACTCGGACACTGCACGACATAAACAATAGAAGGTGGAATAAATCGGAAACTCTCATAGTGGAAATTTGAAGAGTGACTTCAGCGCTCGGGGTTGTTGTTAAAATAAGACTATCGACTGCTGATTTGATACCACAATAGTACTCGATAGCAACGTTCGATTTAGGCCACTTCGGAATTGTGCTGCTCGCGAACGTAGCCTAAACTACAGCTATATATGTGCGAAATAGGCACTTTACAGTAGCCCCATGGCTTCTTTGGTGCTGGGTGACAGCTGACGGCTTTTAAAAGCTAAAAGATCAAATTATGTATCCCTACGCTGAACCATATGATCTTCAAAAACATGTATTTAGCAGCTGTCACTTCTGACAGTCAAGATTTAGGTATATACCTAAATGTTGACTGTCAGAAGTCAGCTGTGAGCTGTCAGTCAGCACCAAATAAGCCATGGGGCTACTGCACAAGTGTTTGGCTACTTATAAGGAAGATTCCATAAACTGTTAAAAATACAAATTAGGCCTATTATTAAAAACCAAGAAACACTTGTATCTTATAATACATTTGTCAACAAATTGTTACACATATGAAAAAATGCAGACATGGAGAATTTCGGAGAGAGGGAGGTGTGGGGGGAAAAAAACTATGCCTATCCTGGACAGTTTTTCAGTTGGCAAAAATCACCTCCCTCCCCGAAGTTGGTGCCAATGTATAGGTTTATTACCTTTTTATTTGGTCTCAGAATTACACATTTTTGCGTAAATAGTTATTGCATTATTTTATTTTTTAAACTCTTAAAATATTAACTTGTCATAAATCTGCTGATAATTTTCGCCTACATTTTGATGAAAACTATATTAAGAATATCAACTTACTTCTCGAATAATGTGAGATTTATAAACGTCTGCTCTACTATCTGTAGCACCCTTCTTAATGAGAACTCTGAAAAAAGGACGTGGGTGATGTTAGCCCCGTCTTTCAAAAAATAAATTTTACTCAAAAAGTTTCATTCCTTCCTTTGATGTTTCCTTGATTTGTGACCCCCCTCCCTCCCTCCCCCAAAAAGAGAGATAGAGAGAGAGAAATGATTTCTTTAACACAAAGAACAACAAACTAAAGAAACTGATAGAAAGAGAAAGAGAAATGTATCCACACCAATCATGTAAAAATATATGGCTATAAACGTCGGTAGGATTTGGGTTGAGGTCAAGTCTTTAAGTTGAAGGTGCTTCTCTTATTTCCCCTCCCATCCCTTCTCCATCCCATTTACAAGTTGTATATCATAACAATCACGAAAAATATTGTTGTCTTCCCCTCCTTGGACCAACCAACCAAATGTCTTCGTCTTGAGCAAAGCTTTTTTTTTTTAAATCCCTTCAAAGTTCGAACACCAAAAAAAGGCTTAAAACACTTTTTTTTTCTCCCCATGACTGAATGACTGACTTTGAAGCTATCTTCACAGCAGGTTATTTCAAGAATTTTCCGTGAGTTATAACCGCTTTCAAGTTGACTCTAGAAAATAGGATAATTTTGTGTGTGTGTGTTGGTATTTTTTTTTTTTTT
>CABFVZ010004713.1:21792-43902 GCA_902151445.1 Timema monikensis | reverse complement strand
GCGCTCCTCTGCGGCGACTCGACAGAACTACAGTTTCCATTGTTCTAAAATGGACTGAGTTTTGCCCTATCCTTGGTTCCCTCTAGTGATATTCCTTTCTCTATGCCTGAAGCTAGTTCATTGACATTAGAATGTAGTTTTTGAATGTTCTCTAGTAAAATTTTCTTTAAAATGAACGGTTTTTAAAAATAATTCCTTGATAGCTGGGGAGCATGGGTATATTGCCTCCCTTGTTTTCTTATAGAGAAACCGGGGGGAGGGGGGCAAGATCTAGACAAAATAGTTAAACGATTTACTTACGATTCTCGCGACCAGTAGCAGTGAGCAAGCTTGATTGGAATCAAACTTTATTTACATTGATTAAGACTTCTTAATATGCATAAATGAGTTCGACAAATCATTAATATATTGTTTTGTAATTATGTGTGAGAAAGTAAAATAATAGTGGCCTATTTTAAAATCAAACCTTTTAATTCAAACAACTTTAGGTGTTTTTTTTCTCTATCAAATAGCCATCCCCATGATATAATGGTCAGAGCACCTGGCTACCAACTTAGGGGTCCCGGGTCCGATTCCTGGTTTTACCTATGGTTATTTTTACCGAAAGGGGTGCTATCCAACGGTCACAAGGGTCTGGCTACTTAGGCTTCAGCTAGGTTAAGAGTTTCTACTGATTCCATACCCTCATATTCATTATCATAATCACCTCATCTCGTCGGGAAATGGAAAGCGCCTACACGGAAATAATGTACGATTAATACATTCGGACGTCCAATGGGCAAAGGTAAGTTACATGTGTACCATCTAGTTCCCCCCCCCCCAACAGGGCTACTATTGATGTAAGTAACTCAGACAAGCATAAATATAATCAATCAAATCATTGCTTTATACTAATTAAAACAATAAATTAAAAAAGAGAGATAAAGCGTAATTTTAAATAGTGATGGGTATAAGTTATTGTGTGCATCACATTTTTTATTTCAATGGTTAGCAAAATTACCGCTTTTCTTACTCTCGTTGAGACTGAGACTTTGGGCCAGATTCATAGTCAGATTTTAGTATAACATCGCAAATGAGTTTTGACAGGGCCAACTGATACTTTATTTTGTTTGGTTTTATTTTTCTTCGATTATTTTTATAACTTTAACTATTTTTTTAAACTTTTTTTTGCTTGTTTCATAACCAATCAGAAATAACGTACGGGCACCCTTATGTACTTATTTCTACTCAACCTAGCATAGACTGTAAATGAAATTTTGCCCCATGTACCTCCAATTCTGGATTTAAATAAAAATGTCCAGGCATCTGTGAATTAACTAAAGCTCTGAGAAGCTATGGGTATTCACGATTGTAAGCGGATATAAATGATATACGGACACAGAATGCGGATAACCTGTGTACAGAGATGTATTACCTAAGCCAGAGTGGTGCAACATTTTTCATCCAAAGGGCCAAATCTTACGATATGCACTGTGGGCCGATTTATTATTACCATCAACCTAATATAGAACCACAAACAAAATTTAATAAATCACTATTTTCAATACTTATATTATATAAATTGTATTAATGGTTGGTATAATCTTTCAAATTTTACTGACAAAAAAAAAAGTTTATTAATCTCACAAAAACATATTATGAATTATGTAAACAAATAAAATTTCACAATACAACTTAGAACTATTAATATATATTTTTACAAATCGAATAAATGTATAATAAAGTGCAATCATAGCCTTTTTCAATTAATATTTTTATTTGAACCATTATTTCACATCTGCTACCGTGGGCTTCATTTTAATTCTCCTCCGACATAGTGTGAGGGCCACATTTACAGTGAACATCGCCGGTTGGACAATGGAATCAGCCAACAAATTAATATATAGTGACAAAACATTATTTGTTTTGTCTGAAACTGTGTGCGCCACGGGCTGCAGAATAAATATTATTCAAAATAAAACAAAACACAATTTTTTTGTATTTACCTAAGGCCTCTTCCACACGTAGCGGGAAAAATGAGTTTCGCTCGCGCATCATGTACCGACTCAGTTTGTGAAGTAAGTTGAAATGGATCGTTTCGGAAGGGGCTTGTTTTGTTTATGTTATATTTAAGAAGGAAATAGAGCAACAAGATAGAATTGGTGAATCCCCTCATGTAGAGAAGAACAGTTTGGAATAATGTTATACTGCACTATGATTTGAAAAGGGACGATGCTAAGTTTTTTTTTACGCATGACTGTATAATCGCTTGATGAACTGTTAGGAAGCCTGCTTCGGGGCTCGCATGGTCCAAGGTCTCTTGTTAGACTAGATTGCTGATGGGTTCTAATCCTGGTCATGTGTAGGTCTACTGAGGGGGTTTAAAAAAATGTTTTCCAATCTACCCTCACGCAAATGGAGGTACACTGTATCTAAATTCAAACATCCTCATCCCTAGCTCATTAGCGTATAATCTATAAAAAAAAAGTTGGGAAAGTTAAATTTCCCCTTTCTGAAAAGTGATAGGAAAATTAAGACTGGGCGTGGGAAGAAATAGTCCACGTCCGCTGCGCGTAGAGACATGGATAAGAAGCAATATTCAGTAGTTGGTGTGTGTGGAGGCGGGCCCGCGCCCAATTATGAACATGTTTGAAAGAATGTATTTAAACTACCAGCCTTTACTTTGGATGGACCGTCCATTGCGACGGAGGAAAGACTCGCTATATGTGAATGATGCCGAAGAATATTGATTTTCATACTCTCGTTCTAAGTTAGAATAATCCCACACAATTACGATTATTAATTTTATGAATTAAAACTAATTTTAAATTATTATGTTATAACTAACTTTGTTTCACAGTTATGATTACTAAGAAATATTACAACAACAACAGCATAAGAGGGTGCTCTGGCAGAATCTGTTGATATGAACAGCACAGAGTAATAATAACAACTCCATGTCATTGTTTTTAAGTTGTTGACAGAGTAATAATAACAACCCATGTCATTGTTTTTAAGTTGTTGACAGAGTAATAATAACAACTCATGTCATTGTTTTTAAGTTGTTGACAGAGTGCAAATGATGATGAAGGAATAATTTGTCATAGAAATGGCGACTTTCAAATCACCCAAGAGTGTCTTTATGCTCATCCGTACGGATAAGCAACCGAAATGTTTGAGGTAATGAAATTCAAGCTCGCACAATCATTCCAGAGGGAAAGTTTTTTTTTAAAAATAAGTCTTATAAATTGTTTTTCAAACTCACCACAGATTTTATAGATAAAATTGTTTCTGTAGTTTTAAAGGAAGAAAGAAGAAATCCTGATACCAGTGTACACATACACATATACACATATACACACATAAAAATGGAGAGCATTAAAAATACATAAAAACTTACTAATAAATTCAAAATAAAACTTGTTTAAGAGTCGAGAAAATATATAAAAATGTGTTCAACGATATTTTGTATGAGTAAGACGCTCATCTGGAAAACCAAACGTAATACGAAATGAATCGTTTCCGAACAAACAATAAAAATGTCGTAAACATGTTTGCTCGGGAAAGCGGGCTGCCGGTAAGTCTTCGACTTGATGAAACGATTAGAAAGGTAAACAAGTGCCAGCTAAGACCTTGTAACATTGCACATGTGAGGAGAGGTAGGCCCTATATTCGCTTTTGCAACAGTGCCAGGAAGCAGGGTTGTTGTTGGTTTAGTGGTTTAAATTCCTGCTCCTGATTCGAGAAGTCGAGATTCGACTTTGGGACGTATCTCAACCGGGTGGACTGGGGCGTGGTTTTTCACGATATTTTTACTGTGGGTTTTATTTACTCTCTCTAGTAAATGCACAGTAAATTTCCATTTATTTGCCATGCTGATTCTTACCCGCTTAGTTCTAGTAGTTGATAAACCCTTGTGTTGAACGTTTTGTAACAAAAATAAGTGTGCATGCCTAATCACGCCGTTTCCTTACGGGGTAGGCAAGAAACTGTGCATTTAGCTCAAAATACAAATCCTTATTTAATTCATCTTCACTAGCTCTCCCCACATTTTCCTATCCTTGTACACTCCCTTCACTTCAACAACATCTAAACATCTAGTCATATATGCTATTTTATTATTAAAACTATTATTATTATCATCAGCAGCAGCAGCATATTCTACTACCCGTTCGGGTTATACGCACTTACGCTAATGTGTAATGGTAGGATGATTGTGAGATGAAATAGAGGACCTACAGTTTAACGTGGAATTCGAACCACGGTGGAGGCCTGGCATTCCCCACATTCACAAGATGTGATTAATACACGTATTGTCAGAAGTGAAGGAAGGGTTTGATAATCAGATAAATATTTGCCGGAACCGAAACCCCTAAAATAAAAAAAATTAAAAAAAAACTGTTTTCGCAATGCCATCTGTCAGCATGTACCTCGGGCTGGAGCCAAAACTATTTTACCGATTGGGTTATAGCTTGGTATCTGGGGCTTTCATACGGTTCCCCCAAGGGGTTTTTGGATTTAGACATTTAACTTTAAAATTAAAGGTAGTTTACTGAAAGGCAAAAGAAGGGGTAAAAATATTTTTTCTAAAAATTTGTTATAACGATTTTGATTAAATTTTATATCTAGACACCGTTTATAATTATAAATAAGATAGCAATTCTCATTTTCATGTGAAAATGACTTTAAGGGCACTTTAAATAGGGGAAATTTTTCCAATTTTCATAATTTATCCGCAACTATTTGAGATACGAAATAACTTATCACTGTAAAGTAGTAGTCCTATTCAGAGTACACATCTTTTGTTTGAAATATATTTTTATAAAACCAATAATTTCTGGGCTATAATCAAATATACATACTTTTTAATTCAGGTCTTTGAAAATGAATTTGATTCTTGTGCTCTTTGGTAGAGAAAGATGTTTCTCTTTGCTCAAATTTTCTGTAACAGTGTTCCTAGTTCCTAATGAAAAGGGGTATAAAGTAACAGTGTATATTATTTAATTTATGATTTTTGATGTTATGTATGGATATAGACATGTTTAGACGTATCATTTATTTTCACAAATCTTATGAGTTGTTAAGTAAATGTTTAAATTAAGATAAAATCGAGAGAAAGTTTGTGCGTTGCGCCGCATCATTTAGTTTTAATAATAAGGTTTGCAGGTGTTATGCATTTTAAAGTACATTATTAATAATACTTTCAGTAAGCCCACACCTAAAATAAATTATTTAATAATATTATTGCATTTGAGGAACCATACAATTATTTCATTTGTTCCTATGTAAGCAAAGCTGAAGGCGGTTGAGACCAGGTAAATTAGTTAACGATACGAAGCGATATAATCACTCAGGCAAGGCGAACAAAGGATAGAAGGAAACAAAGCCTCAGTTTCCTCCAGAGGATGTGTCAGCTGATATAGGATGATTGTACCCTAGCTTGTGGAGAGGGGCCGTGTTACAAAAGGGGTGAAGCTTTGTGAGGAAAATGAGGTGGGGAAGGGGGCACACCATAACTTCATGCCCAATCACGACGCTTCTCGGTGACCCGAAGAAAGAACGTATATCTACCTCCCCAAGCCCATTAAGGACCTTGGATATGGCAACGTTCTTGAGTGAAAGCAACTCGTGAAAGATTGTCCTTTTTAAAAACAAAGTACAAAGAGATTATTATAATTTATAACAAACAATACGTCAACATCGAGAGACTGTGATGGTAGTTTATTTATAGTTATGTTTCTTTCGTAACTCAATTTATAAAGCACGGTTGAATGTAATATGGTAAAACCGAAGAATTGAGTTAATTAATGAATATTAGAAAGAGAATAATTATGTTCGTTACTGTCCGGCACCTTAGCTCAGTCAGTGGTGTGTCTGTCCTCGGAACTAAGGATCCTGGGTTCAATTCCTGACATAGCCGAAAAATGAATTATGGGGAAATGTAGGGTTCCCCTTGCAGAGTGATGAATTAGCAGCCCCGGGGCCTATATGTTGTGTCTGTTCTAGATTTAAGTAAGTTTATAAGTCGTGTGCTGATATAATCCGCCGGTTCAGAAAATGCATGTTACACATTTCAAATAAATTTGAAATATATGTCATTTACTGGTATTTTATTTTAGTTAAAAATTAAACAAATAACTACTATATTAACATACACACTGTTTTTTTTAAACTATGAGCTATAAAATTATTTGATATTCTAACCGAAAAATGTTACTTTCAGGAAGTAAGGCCTTGGTGCTAATGACCGATTATATGTTTAAGATGGTACGTTTAACACAAATACTGTTAATGACCAGATCCAATTAGTATACATTTATGTATGCAGCTATGTATGAGAAGGATAGCTTAAAAGGAAGAAAATATGAGAAAACTACATCTAAAAGCACACGTAAAAAAATCCCACCTTACTAAAGGGCAGCAGGGATTCAAAGTCTAGTTTGCCCGTCAATGGCAATAAAGTGCAATTAATGTCTTAACGCCTCGGTGACTGCTGCGGGTATGTGTAGGTTTACGCCCTAATAAATAATAATGCAATCGTCATTCGCAAGTCGAAACCTCTGCACATAAATCCTTAGCGTCAGATCGTAACCATTACCAAAAAATTTGTAGCTTCTAAAACCGACATATTAAATCACAGTTTTATGATTTAACTTTAATAAGTTCGTCAATGTAATAACATTCTTTATCAAGATGGGCTTTTGTCGCCTATACAGGACAAGAAACATTGAATCAAGAAAGACAGATCACAGGGATTATTATTATTATTATTATTATTATTATTAGCACCGCGTCTTACTACCTGTTCAGGTTATACGCACTTACGCTAATGTGTAATGGTANGTAATGTTAGGGTGATTGTGAGATGAAATGAAGGACCTACAGTTTAACGTGGAATCCGAACCACGGTGGAAGCCTGGCATTCCCCACATTCACAAGATGTCTTGTCAGAGGTGAAGGAAGGGTTTGGTAATCAGATAAATCTGTGCTGGGACCGAGGATTGAACCCCGGCCGCCAGCACAGAAGTCTGACACCTTACCCCTAGACCGCCAGGTCACCCCCACAGGGATATTAATCTTGACTTTTGACACGACAGGCTGGAGTTAAATTCTGACCAGTCTCGGAATACTTCTCAACTTTAATTAAGTATTAAGTGGTAATACACCTATTACTTAACCTTCACAAAGTGTTCCCTTTGAATTAGTCACCTAAAGATGAACAAATCATAAATCACACAAATTTATATTTAAAAAAACTTTATTAATGCCGTTGATATATAAAAAAAAGTTTTTTTTAAAATCTAATATTATTTCAGAAAACTTATCTAGAGTATCTTAAAGATCACTGGAAACTGGAAGAGAGACACTCACAAAGTGTGCTATTGATTCTGGGACTGGTAATGCTGAAGCTTCAAAACCACTAAACCATCTTCAATTATCTTAGAATGTTCTGTTGTGACACTTTAAACTTAAAGTATTTATTTATTTATTTAAGAAAGGCTAGATCTATGTTTCTAACGATTATCTTTGATCTCTGTAATATGATATTCAGATTGAAATTTCCTTAAAAACATAGTAATTATATTATATCATGAATATCTTGAAAATGATAAAGCTTGAACTGTTGATAGCTTTCATCTCCATTTTGGAGTGAACCATATAGGCCTATTAAGATTTTTGTCCATCTACAACGCGTCTCTTAGTTCTGGTAGGCTGCTTCATTAATTTGGTGTGTTATTCACAGCCAAAATAAATATGCAATGCTAATAATAATACAATATAATGAGAAGGATTAAATTGGAAACTTCATAAACTTATCACCCAAATTTCTCAAATCTAGATTTTAGTTTAGAGTTTAATATTTTCCAATCAATAGTAATAAATTACATATAAACACTTTTCAAACTCTTACTTCTCATTGAACTAAGTAAAGATAAATAATTGTTGTAATACTCCAAAACAACCCCGCCTTAATTTAGTGAGAGGGTGAGAAAAAACTGAGGATAAATCACATGTGAAAAAGCCATTATCTAGTCAAGTGCACCTCGGCTTTTGCGTCCCCGGTAATTAAATATATTCAAAGAAATATGCCTTAGAGCGTGCTTCTAGCGGTGGGTGTTAAATAATGGCATATGACAATTCATCACAAACGCAAGGCCTAAGTTACCATGTATGCAGTCGATATCTCTAGTCAACACAAACTTCATCCATGATTTTTGTTGTTTTTATAGTAAAATAATCATTTGGCCAAATAAATAAAATATAGCTTCAGTAGACAAGTTTAATTATTTTTCCAGCACATAGTAACATAAATACGGTAGTTCTTAAATATTTGTCATAAGAATATTGTCATTTTATAAGAAACTTTTAAAATGAAGAGCTAAATATCTCGAGTGTCAGGATGTCCAAGACAAATATATTTAAGAAGTATTGAGATTACTAAGGTTTAAAAGAAGAAAAACATATTCGTCCCCACCAATCCTAGACTAGTAGGCCTACTATTTCTGCCCCAGAGACCGTACAAATTTGGCCTCATGAACCAAACCAAAACTTGTCATACCATTTTTCACAGACCTAAGATCTTGTTGTGCCTTATATTAGGTTAAGTTTATTTAAGTTATGATCGCGGTGTGTCATCGGTTAGATTCAGATTGTGTTGTGTCATAGGTTAGGTTAGGATTGTTTTGTGTCATAGTTTAGGTTAGGATTGTGTTGTGTTCATAGGTTAGGTTAGGATTGTGTTGTGTCATAGGTTAGGTTAGGATTGTGTTGTGTCATAGGTTAGGTTAGGATTGTGTTGTGTCATGCTATCCATCACTTTCTGTATTTGGTTCATCTTGAGAAAATATTCACATCCAGCCTTAGTGTAACGCCACAATAACCGGGGTCAAGTCAGTACACCAACGTGGGGCCAGACTCCGACCACTTGACTCAATCCTCACGGAGCCGAGTTCGTATACAGCCGTTAAATCTAGCAGTTTGAACCATTCTTTGCACAGGAAAGCCGCATCAAACTATATAAAATCAAGACGTTAAACATCCCGTTTTGATTTCTTAAAAAACATGTCACTGAAGCAATATTTTTTTATTTTATCCAAAAAGAAATTATTAAAAAAATGAAGACTGACCTAACTTGCTTTTCCTTCCATCCCCCCTTAAATCCATATGGTCACTTCTTCAAACGACTATTTAACATAAAGTCACATGTTTTTATTTTTCATATAATTTAATTATGATATAGTTAAAAAGTGACGATATAGTAGCTATTAATAAATAAATAAAAACGCGAGTAGTGCGGTATGTTTTCAATTATCTACGAGAAGTTTAAGTAAATGTAGCCTTATTTAGCAAAGGAAGCTTTTCTCTCGCCACGGCAACAACAGCAGTATATATACACACATTAGAAAATAAGCTGCAGGCTGAATGTAAGCCGCAGTTGGAGATAAATGGCGCAAAGAGAACAGTTTTCACGTTTTCCTGGCTACTCGGATTACCGGCAAGTAAACCGCGGCCAGCCTACTGACGATTTGCGCGGGAAGAACGCATTCAACTACTGCCAGCAAAGGCGCGCGGACAGCCCGGGGTATTTACGACCGTTATTTATGAGACACAAGGGTTGAAATAGCCTGGCAAAAAATAAAAAAATAAACTTGTACTATTAAGAGGAAATAACTTCAAAAATATTTTTTTCTGCTTCTAAGATTGCTACGAATGAAGTGATGAGCTCACATCCAGCCAAGGACCACGACGATGTTTGCTGAACGTTAATTTTTTTTTAAATATAATTTGATGAAAAATAAAATTAATACTATTTTAAAAGTTTAAATAAAGTAATGAATTTGAGATAAAGTTTTAAAAAAATATTATATTAGAGCCAGTGCATATAGGCGACGTACATCATTTTTGCAATCGCTTCCTGTGACGCTACGTCACCGATAAAAATATGTTGACACATGCGACGCTAAGTTGACGCCACGTCACCGCACTTGAAGCAGTGCACACTAGCAATGTGCGTCTATTTCGGAAGTTCACACATAAACTTCACACGAGCATCACGTGTGCACGGCTCTATGTGTTCACAGGTACTGACTGACAGGACGCTGAGCAGCAACGTCACCACCATGTCTCATTGAAACCCGCGCCACTGACGCCAACTTGATGACGGACCCGTTCCAACTCCTTCATTCTAATCAATCAAATGCTGAGACGCAACTGTAAAAACGATGCAAGTCGACCGTGTGCACCGAGCCTTATTGTTGCGTGTTTCATTGACCGTTCGGACTGCCCTCACTATTTAGAATACATTGGAATGAGAAAAGTAAATTTAAAAATAATAACCCATCTCCTCCCCGCCATAGTTAATCCAGATGACCAACATTAGTTTCATATGATCGGGTTTGCCAGTGACAAATAATTAAGGGTTCGAATCCGGAAGAATGTATTTTTCTAAATGTTTTTCCCTCTCTACAAACAAGACGTGTGGGTAAATTTCAAATAAAACTCTACCTTTATGCTACCCAGACGGGTATTAAGCCGCAGATCACAAAATACACAGCCCTGAGGGGACAGTGATAAACAAATGTTTAAGTTATTTCAAGTGTAGCTGTCAAGGATTCATAAAGTCCTGAGCTCACGTATCAGAGAAGAGACAACAATTCTTCCGATCACAGAAAATATTAAAAATATCCGTATAGTGTTAATTATTACGTATATTTGATATATAATAAATCCAATCTTTTTGTTATTTTACTGCAACCACATCTGTGGCCCCCATATTTAACCTCAAGCTATATTTTTGTAGGAATGAACATCTGAAAGGTTATATTTACTTCCAAAACCCTACTATACACTATTATATAGCATGCCTCTGGTAAGAAAAAGGAGTCTCAGATGTTCATTCCGGCCAAAATCAAGCTTCAGTTTAATCAGAGTTGTCGCGAATGAGGAGTTCTAGACTAGAATCCCAACAGGATGTACAGGATTTTTTTAAACTTAAATGTTTTCCCACGCTCCCTCCACGCAAATGGAGGTGCATTTCTTATAAATGCTCTATTTTCATCCTTACTACATTAGTGTAACTAAATGCAGATAGCCATGATGGAAACTTAAATATTGTGCAAAAAAATAATTGTGTGACACCAGGAGATTAAACCAGAACTGCACGAACTTCGAGCAATAATTTTGTGTTCTTCTATGTCAACTTACTACCCGAGCTTTATGGGAGTTTGTAATACATTTTTGGAAATGAATTCAAACGAAATTTATCAGGAAAGGGTGAAATTCTCCCGGTTTCTTTATTATAGATATATATAGCGCGTCTGAGTTACATCATTCATAGCCCAGTTTGTGGAAAGATTAACCAGTACTAATGTACCGTTTCCTGGCCGAAGTACTAAGCGTACATCCTTTCCAAGGAGGCGCTTTCCATGTCCCGATGAGATGATCTGATGGTGATAGTATGAGGATGTGGAACCAATAGAAACACTTAAACCTAACTTAAGCCTAATTAACCAAACCATTGTGAATGGTGGGATGATTCACCTTTCAGGACAAATACCCAAAGTACCAAACGGGAATCGAACCCACGATCCATAGACTCGTAGTCAGGTGCACTGACCATTACACCACGCGGTCACTTATTTTAAAGGTAATCTATTCGCATTTGCGTGGAAGGAGAGTGAGAAAACATTTAAGAAAAACCACTCTCAGTAGACCCAGCGGGGATTCGAACCCCGATCTCCCCGTCATCAGCAGGTCAGTATAATACGAGAATGGCAGCTCCGACTGTTCGGCCATTGAGCAAGAGATGATATTAATTTACTATTTGTACTCGGGTCCGTTGTGATATAAAATTAGCAGCTCGTTGGAGCTAAGAGTGTAATATTAAGTATATTGTCATATAGTAAGATAATTGGTAAGTAGTTTTAAGATTTAATTTGTGTATTTAAAATCACGTTAAATGCTCCCAAAATAAATATAATCTCACAGATTTAAGGAGCGTTTTAAAAATTTTTTGACCAACCTGGTGGCGTAGTTAGCAAACGCACTAGTTTCGCGTTGAGCGCTAGAGTGCCGAGTACGGGGAGATCGAGGTTCGAATCTCGGTCGGGTGAACTGGGGATGGTTTTTCCTAAATGATTTTCCACTCCTCTACCCGCAAATGCGGGTTCACTTCCCCTAAATTAAACCTTTCCAATTCCTAGCCTATTATTGGAATTAGTACTTAAATGTATAACCCGAACGGTTAGTAAGACGCGGTGCTAAAGAAAGGTTTGAACCTGCTCGCTCTATAGCCTAGTGATTCTCAACCAAGAAAACAAGCTCCCCTGGAGGTGGTGGGCGAGAGGGGTAGAGGGAGTAAAAATAAGAGGTGGGGGGAAGGGGACGTAATATTCTTCCATGGCCAAGTTCATAAGAAACATTAATTAATTTGTGTCAAACTGTATTTTTTTTAATATGCCCCAGTTTAATGAAAGTGGTATAAAACATAAAATAACCAGTGTTAACTCGAAAAGAAAAAATTTATGACCCAACTTTTTTTTTATTAAGAGTTTTTCGATCTTCTAGCAAAGTTACTCAATGGTAAAATGTGAGTATTTTCGAATAATTTTGTTAATGGATATATTTTTTGATGCGTAAATGTGTATGCTTTACATGTAAGGATCTAAATATAATTATTTAATATTTTCAATTTCACATTACACATGCAAACGCTAAGAATGATAAAAAAATAAAAATAAAAAAGGGGTGAGAATGGGGGATGAGGGGTGGAGGAGGCAAGGGACTTATGGCAATGAAATTTAAAATTTGTGCGTGACACAAAAAGATTGTGAACCATTGCTCTAACCAGTGTATTCCCTTCCTTAATCCCCTCAAGGGGTCGGGCTCAAGTGAGTTTTAAATAATTTTTAGATTTGTTTTTGTTGGTTTGCCATTCATGATATCTGAACTAATAAAATTTTAAGTTATAAACATGAGTTATGTCCGGACTTTTCTGAGCATTTTAGTTGCTATAAAAACAACTTTAATGTGATTAATGAGGTTTGAATTGTAAATTGTTCAAACTTAAATTAATATAATGATGCCATTATTATTGTTTACTAGAAAAAGTTTGTAATCGTGAAAATTTCGACCTCAAGATTATGAAAATTCTTGACGTTGTATGTGTCCTCGAACCCAGAAAAGAGAGTCTAAAAATACTGTTGATCTCCATATTAGTCTGTCTCTCCCTGTAGCTACACACATAATTATAAACTAATGTACACTAATACATTTTCTGACCAGAAGTTTTTAGATAATAGATCTCACTTTCTTTATTTAAAAAACACACACTAAACTTATCATGTTATTTTCGTTAGTACATTCTTAAAATTTCTCTTTGGATTTAAAGTTGAAATATCTTGTTAATTTCTCCCTGGATTTGAATTAGATATTTTTACTTTAATATCAAGTTAGACAGAAAATAAAGGAATACTAGATTTAATATGATATTAAATTCATTTAGAATAACCATTGTTTACGCGGTTTAAGACGCCAGTGTCGCAATATAATTAGGCCAATATTAAAAAAAAAAAATGCACTTTAGGTACTCAATCAAATTCTCAAAATTTTAAAATCAAATTGCATGATAGGATCTATTAAACTAAAAACATTTTAAGTGGTCACTCGATTGAAAGAGATAACCAGATTTAAAAACTATGTACATACATGATTCAGCCTAGATTTAAAGAATGCCCCGGCCAAATTTCGTTACAATCGGGCCATGCATTTAACAGTTATCACGTAGCAAATAACCGGACAAGAGGACAGACGAAATACCAAATGGTCAGTTAAAACAAAAACTCACTTTGCTCTGTAAATTAAATTAAATTAAATCATTAATAATATTCATATTAGTGATTTAATACAGTAAGGTCTAGCAAACATTCTATTATAATTCAAAATGTGTATTTATTGCTACCAGAGAGGTATAAAAGTTCTAAGTATATATATTTTAAAAAAATATCAAAATTATCGTAGATAAAAACATCGAAAAACATCGGGTAACATTTTCTGCCTACCATTCGATACCGACCGATACCCATTGTTAGAGATACTATTCTTTTTATAATAATACGTGCTCAATAGTTTTCTTCCGATAGTAGTATTATTATTATTATTATTGGCACCGCGTCTTACTACCCGTTCGGGTTATACGCACTTAAGCTAATGTGTAATGGTAGTGTGATTGTGAGATGAAATGGAGGACCTACAGTTTAACGTGGAATCCGAACTACGGGGGAGGCGTGGCATTCCCCACATTCACAAGATGTCTTGTCAGAGGTGAAGGAAGGATTTGGTAATCAGATAAATCTGTGCCGGGACCCAGGATTGAACCCTGGACCCCCAACACAGAAGTCCGACACCTTACCCCTAGACCACCAGGTCACCCTCTTCCGATAGTAGATATGAAAAAAAAATAACGATACTTTTCCTTCAACACCACATCCCTCCATGTACCAAGAAAACCTCCTTCCACACAACATCAAAGTTCTACCGTTTATACGGCTCAGTTAGGTTATAGCACAGTATAAAATAGGTCACGTGACCCGATAAAGAGAGACGTGACGGGCCTACCCAATAGACCCGCTAAATGGCCGGCGACGATGTTCTGCCGGTACAATTGGAGGCCCGAGGGCTCAGTGCCGTGGGAATTACGGGCGAGAGGCCAGTATCAAGGGGCTCAAATTGTCAGTCGTACCGTTAACAACGAGGATTATACTCGCACGTGGTTAAGATCGTAAGCCTACCGAGGTGTTGCGATACACGTGGTGTCCATCCACCCCTATGAACTACTTTGGTTCGAATCCTGATGGAGATGAAACTGTAGTCGTCTCCTGGTCGGAGGCTGGGACAAGGACATAACCAAGTTAAATCTATAAAATTATAATTATTGATGGTGCGGGAAAAAGAGGGAGTTATTAGACGGGTATAAAGGGTCGAGTATCCATTACCTTGATTTTCTTACAGAGGAAAAGTTCAGTTGAAACATCTTTTATAAAATACAAACACATTTTTCACTGTCAACATTGATAGCATTTTACTTTATTATTAGAATTAGTTTAGAGGAAATGATAATATTAATCATTAGTGACAGTTGCAGACCACATGACTTGATTTATGAATAAATGAAAATTGATCTAGTATCTTTTTATACCGTCAGGTATGTAATGCATAATATGTAAATATGGTGTAGTATTCCTTATAAATTCTACCTTCCCCATTCCTAACCCATCAGCGTAATTAAATGGCGTATAACCCAGACAGAGAGAGTGTGATACGCGGTGGAGAATAAAACTAATAATAATTTTTAGTGCATGTAAAAAAAAAAAAGATACATTTTAGAGCTGCAAAAGAGAAGCTAAATGTACGAAAAAAGAGGGAAAATATTAAGTAGAACTTATATAAAATATTTTGCAATTGATCTTTAGTTCACCGTGCATCACTTAAATGACGTAAAAACTTTAACAATTTATTAATTTTGAAGAGTTCTGGAATTACGGGTCCCTACGTTGTGCGCCAATTATGTTGTTCTGATATTTTACTGCCGCGATGGACGCCAATTGAAGAATTATAATTAATAAACACTTATCATTTTGACATGTTTTTTATTTCTGAATCTGTTTATTTAATGAGAAAATAGATCATGTCGTTGAAATATATACGCGGCCTATTGTATGAGCGCGGACAGGTGTTGCTGGACGCCAAGTGAGTTCTGTCAGTATTGGACACCAACTGCCTTTACGTTGCACCATTCTTTGTATATATCCATTGCTCATGGAAGCTTCGAGAAGGTTTAGTTTAGAAAAACAAAATACAAGACAAAAACATCTCGGTCTTACTGGGAGCTTCGAGAGCCGGAAAATGACTCAAGTTACATTTTAAAATCTCTCTTCGAACCTTCTAGAAGAGGAAGTTATTATTTGAAAAATATATATTGTCAACCTGACTTTACTAATGTCACGTGCGTGACGTCACTGTTCAGTGGCTTTTGCCTTCTTAGAAGAAGAAGTGCTTTAAGCGCCATTTAATATACTACATAATTTAAATGAAATAAGATATGTTTATAAAATTAGGACGATATTATTGTCAATGCTTTCACATACTTTTTAGGGGCAAATCAATTACATTACAATTTCAAAATATTTAAGATGAGGTATTAACCAACAAACCTTTTTTACTCTAAATGTTCAATGTAGTCAAAGTTGTAAATTAAGGTTTCCATTAATCCGTTATATCAATCAATAATTATAATGTGAAAGTGAAAATAGGCAAGAAGAAGAATTATTATCTAGGGCAGGTAGTAAGACGTGGAGTACAACCAAAAACAGAACTTTTATTAAAACTAGGGATGTCAAACTCGATTATTAGAAGCCTCGATACCCTAAATTCTTACTGGTTTCGAAAGAATCGAGAATGGATCTTAATATTACGATTCTAAATACTTCGATCCTTAGCTCTCAATGAAGGTACTGGAAACTAAGAACGTGGCAAAATTTAGACTGCATTTCTATCGGTTATCTCACATATTAGTTTATTTGTCATTTATTATTGGTTCTATTAACGACATTTTTAGTGAATTTAAAAGGCCAGTATTTTCAACAAATTGTTTACTATAACTTTTTAAAATTATTTATATATGTTTGACTCAGTGATACCCTATAAGTGAGTAAAAAAAATTACTAAAGAAATATCTTAGCTATTTTATTAATTATGTATAATAATATGCTTTAATACTTGGTAAAATCTTTTCATTTGTTAAAACTAAAAATAAATATATAAACAAATTATTTCTAAATTTTTTAGTTTTTCTTAGCTATTCTATAAAGTTGAATAAATAAGTTTTTATGTGAGATTGGATGCTTGTAAAAATAATAAAATAGGAAATGTTCAAGAATCGAAATCTAGAATAAAAAAATCAAGGTTGAACTTAATAATCGCAATCGAAAAAAACAGCTATCTCCAATTAAAACCAATAAAAGAACGAAGAAAAATAATTGAAATATGTAATCTACTCTCGAGAGATTTACGTGATATTTTTATTAACTCAAACCATTAGTTATTTTATTTTTGATTGAAGATTTAACGTTAAGCTTCAAAATGCATTGTTATAACATGACACGAAATATTTTAAACATTCACATTCATAGTGGTGGCAGATCGGTTTAATACGTTAGGTTCGCATAGTACTTATCCATCTTTTTAGGGAAAGTGAGAAAATTAAAACTACTGTAACTTAAAACTTAATTGTCACACCAATAGTACACGCCCAACCATGAGCGCGAGGAATTTGGTAAAGAAAAAACCACTATCAAATAAAAGTTCAATTAATTCAAACAGCAATAAGTTGTAACGTTAAGGCAGAAACTACTAGATAAATGCTGTCCACTTGTCTAGACACTCGTCTATGGGGAAAATCTGCAAAACTTTTAATCCAACTCAAAAATCAGAGTTGAAAATATACACACAAATATAAACGGTGAATAAAACTGTCAAGAAAATTGAGGCCACAGAACTTAAAAAAATCAACTATTTTTTTTATGCTTAGGAAATTATTTAAAAAAATTCAAGTAAATTTTTTTTTAAGCACCAAATCTTAATACCTGTTCAGATAATACGCATTTAAATGTACTAATTACGCTAATGGGTTAAGGATTAAAATGGTTGAATTTAGAGTAAGTGTACGTAAATTTGAGTGGCGGGAGAATGGAAAGCAATTTTGTAAAAACCACCCTCTATACACCCGACCGGGATTCAAACCCCAGTCTGCCTGTCACAGCAGTATAGTCTAACTCGAGATACCCGTCATTATAGTTTAGTCCAAAATGAGAGTGACACCTCAGACCATGAGGACACCAAAGTAGGTTTCAAGTCCTATACTCTGACTTGCTTTTCTAGTTGGGGGCTCCGCCCCCAAACCCCCCTATAAGTTTTCTTTACAAGTGGATGTAAACTAATTTAATTCCAGATCCGTTTTTTGCTGGGCCTTACCGTTTAACCACAAGAGGCCTCCAAAGAAAGGTCCGCACTGACTTTAAAGTTGATCCGCCATTTTGAATCTTTTTCGGGGGTTAAAAATTAATTTTTTTAACTTTTTGGAATTTTCCCGTCGGTTACAGGCTAGAAGCTATAATTTTACAAAATTTCAAGTTTATAGCTCATCTGAGTTAGTCAGTCATGTTGCTTTAGAGTAATATGTTTTTTTGTGGTGGATTTCATACTTGTGGTGGATTTTATGCTATGCTTAAAACCATAGTTAATGAGGGCTTAATTTAAGGGGTAAGAATGAGGAAGGTAGTTCTAGAGGAAGTATACTTGAATGAGCGTAGAGAAAGGATGGGAGAACTAGAGTGATAAACCACATGTGCAACACTACCCTCATTGGGTCTACCCATGATTTAAACCCCACTCTCCACCGGCAATCTAGTATGATGGGATACTGACGCCTCATACTGTGTGGCCACCAAAGTGGGTATCAAATTACGAACCATCTTAAAGCAATCCGTAGTGTAGTTTCATTTCCTGACGTGTCAACTACTGGACATGTATTTGCGCTTAGCCGAGTCACCCACTTGGAAATATTATTATTAGCACCGCGTCTTACTACCCGTTCGGGTTATACGCACTTACGCTAATGTGTAATGGTAGGGTGATTGTGAGATGATATGAAGGACCTACAGTTTAACGTGGCATCCGAACCAAGGTGGAGGCCTGGCATTCCCCACTTGTAAATAGGGCTTGATTGAAAGGCAAAGTACATTCTCTTCAGAGTTTCAAAACAAAACACCTCCCTTTACTATTTCACTCCCTAAAACACACACACACAAAAAAAATCATTGGGGCATTACCGATAGGATAAACGTAAGAAATTCACCTCAAAACTTCGTGCGTTAAATATGGTGTAGAATACGACCAAAAGGAAAAAGAGACTAAATAACAAACGAGGGTTCAGGAGAAACTGAAAGAAAGAAGGATACGGTTAGTCGGTACATTTTTTAAAATAAAAAAAATCGCACATCTGCTCTAATTATTATGTTAAACAAAGGGGCTATCAACAATATAATCTAAGAGGAAGGCTGTTTAATAAAAAGGCACCTGCATTAGCGTGGACAAAATCATAAATTACAAGAAGAAAACCATATCCAGTGCACCATAAAATATTTGAACACAACCTCCAGTTACCGGGAGCCCATTATATTGGGATATTTACGTCTAATAAGGCGTGAATACTGTTTCGGGCCTGCATTATTGTGACAACAACAAACATATTATTTTGTAAGAATAGTTTAAAAAAATATAATTCAGTTATAATAGTTTAAGTAGTACTAAAAGGTAATTAAATTTTTTGGAATGATTGTAAAAATAAAATAAATTAGATATACAAATTGTGAAATTTACAATTCTGACTTGAAACCATTAATAAGAACATTTAAGGCATGTTAAAAATACAAACATCTAAGAAAATATAATTTAACACATTAAATACATTATATGTTAAAAGTCAATCAAATATTAAGATTACAATATTCACCCTTTGTGTTTGTTTTGTATAAAGTCAATGTCGGAAGACGCTATAATTTAATTTGACTCCCACTTCAATTGAACTCAAAGTAAGAATAAATTAATTGAAAATATAGTTTATGATTTGTGTAAATTAATATTTCTCTCGGATTTATAGTCCCTTATTCCACGTTAGTGACAGCTTTCGCTGCAAAATTATTTTCGACTTGTTTTAATATACACTATTTTCATAAATATGACGTGAGACTCGTCTAATATATCAATTCACTAGTCCCGAGGACGATGCCGGCGAGCATAGAAATTTCATTGCACTAGGTTCGTCTGTCCTAGCTCATTTAGAACTGAGAACGGTTAAAATGTAATAAAACAGCGCGTATAACGTTAGTGTATGCACTGCAGTCATAAATTTAGTTTGTAAGTTATGTGATGGTTATGGACCTCTATTTAATGCGCGAAGGTTAAAAACGAAAGTTAGGATCTCAATGTTTTCTGTTAGGGTGCTAACTATTTTTGTTAAAATGCACTTACTATAACATTCGTACATTAATTTAAAAGTTAAATTAATATCACATAATATCATAAAGTCTAGTTAAGCTTGTTCTATAATAATTAAGATAGGTATAAACTACCAATAAACAAACCGTACTAGCGATATAAAATAAATTAAAATTTAATTAGTTTTAAAATCTCAAATCAGATATTTTCTCGAATCTTGAATATACTTAAGAATTTGAGGGTCCCATCCTGAGTTTCTATTTCTTATTTTCGAAAGTATATTATTCCCCTCGCTCCTATACCCCTCTTCGTTTCTTTCCTAAAATAAATGGCATGTAATGGGGTATGGGCAGCTCAGTTTGCATCAGCTAATTGGTCAATTATTTAGGTGGCGACCCGTGGGAAAGCAAGTCGACCAAGCGAGATTGGATGCACCGCGTCGTTAATTAGCGCACTCTGACGATCAAATTAAGGGAGAACGGACGCTGAGAAACTGCTCGCTCTACTCCCTGAGCCACCGCTCGACCTTATTAAATAGTGACACGCTCCAAGGCCACGCGGCGCAGCACCGGTCAAGATAAAAAATAAAAATAAAACACTCAAAAACTACAGTAGACCTATGTAGGAAAAATAGTTTATAAAATACAAATCTATTTCCTCGCAGTTAATATTGATAACGTATTACTTTAGTATTATTACAATAGTATTTCTATAATTCTAGGTGCTGTGGGTTGCGCCCGTTAAACATAATTTTACATAGCATAGATCTGAGACATAATTATAACTAGAATAAAATGATGCAGAGAAAATGTAAATACAAAACAAGTTTATGAATGTGAAGAGATCAATGAAACGTGAATTCAAGTATAGATAGGAGTGGTAAGCAATGCAAGGCTTAAAAAAAGAGAAAAGAGAGAGAGAAAAAAAACGAGAAAAATCTCCACCATAAGTACAAAAACTGAAAGCAATCATTAGTTTCCTTTTAAATTTTAATATTAAATACACTTCATTTACTCTGAAAGGAAGATATCTTACCTTGTATTATTCCACTATGGCTCAGTCTAAAATATAAGGCCATAGTGTAATCTGTTGAGGTAATAGTGCTTTTAAGCTGCATGAAAACACTCTTACCTTGACAAATCACAACATGACACTATATTTTAGGCTAAGCCATAGCGGAATAATACAAGGTAAGCTTGCTATATTTCAGGGTAAGTGAAAGGTACCTACGTAATTACTGTGTATAAATTAAAGAAATTATGGTCTAAGACATGAATCTCGTATTGTATATAAATGCTGTTAATGGAGAGGTCAGGATTCGAATAGCGGTTAGGTGCATTAAGGGGTGATTTTATAAATGTGGTTCCACTTTAATGTTCTCTTAGTCTCTCCACGCTAGTTGAGGTATATTTTCTCAGTTGTCCTGATAATTATAAACCTTAAACTTAAGTCGTTAATAACACTTGTAATAGAAGGAACAAAACATGTGGTTGGGTTCAAACCGGAAATTGAACCAGTCTCCTTTGTAACTCAAAAGTTCAAAAACATGACCAAGCTCGCTTTAGTGGCTAAAGGGTCTAAGGCGTCACTATCGTGTTTGGCCGCCTGAAGAGTGGGAGATCTGGGATCGGATCTCTCAATGGTTCCCCACTCTACTACCACGTAAATGGAGGCGCATTTACTCTAAAATGCTTCTTCCCTGATCCCTACCCGATTAGAGTAGTAATCATATATGCGTATTACTTGCATAAGTAATAAGACACGGTGATAAATTAGAAACAAAACACGGTCGAGGTATAAGTAGACAGGATTTTCCGCGCAATGTTTTACAAATGGTTCGGGATACACACATTTTTATCACACTATTTGGTTGGGTATGAGGAAAGGTGAATATAGAGCGAATGTGCCCATAAGTACACCGGGCCATGTTTTTAACTTCAACCTCCCCGTTACTGCTAAACATGACCAGACTAGTCTGACACTTAGTCTATGTGTCCACCGATGTATAGTATAATTATTATGGTTATATATATATATGTATGTATATATATATATATATATATATATATATAATTA
>CABFVZ010004713.1:2517-20184 GCA_902151445.1 Timema monikensis | reverse complement strand
TTGAAGTTATACTTCTTTAGGCGCGTTATGAAAAAATGATGAGAGTGAAATTTTAAGATGCGCGCGCATCACTGTAACACAAAAGTAACAGGTTGAAGGTAAACCGCTCACTAAGTCTCGAAAAAAAAAGCTACCAACAAAATAGAAATAGAACCTCTGTTAGTCGCGCATGTTGGTACGCTCGTCGCCTCTGATCACTGTTTTCATATATATAATATTTATCCACATGTTTCTAGTTTCTACATTCACAACACGTGTTTTAGTTTCATTCAAGTGCGAATTATATATGTGCTAATAAATTATATTCAGTAGTGATTTAAATTGAATATTTTGATTAATATTATTTACTATTCGTAAATATTAGTGAAAAAAATTGTGCTTATAGACTTTTTCAAGTTCTCCAATATAAATGAAGTTAACTATCCGTATGTATTATTTATTGATATAGATTAAAATATTATTATTTAACATAATTAATACCAAATATTATTAAATTATTATTGTTAAATATTTATTTAATGATGCCAAAGAAGTATAACTTCTCACGCGCATACATAAGTACACACACCCATTTTTTTCTCTAACTTCAAAATAAGTCCTTGGATAAAAGCCAGTACCTATGAATGTACTACCACTTGCTCTGTAGAACAACCCCTAAAAAAACAGTACACATAGTCACCCAGGTAAAATCGACAATGATAGTTTAATTAAGTCCACAATACGTTAAAATCTGATTTTCGTGTACAAGTATAATTTCAATTTAAATAGATAGCAGTGCACTAAATCAAGCTATGGGTGTTATTTTTCGTATAATAAAGGGGCGATGAGAATGATTAGAGATAAATGATGAAACTGGAATCCAGCATTGTTCTGATTATTAGCGTATTGTCCTTATTAAGTCCAAAAGCAGACCTTAGTTATCATTCGGTGAACTGGAACAAAGCCAATTTCACAGTGATACATTTGTATCCATGACGAAATTCTACAATGAGTCGCTTATTGTATTCACTCTAATATATGTTGGAAAATTATGTTTATACATAAATAAATAAAACTTCAACCAATTTCAAAGGGTAACCTGCTGGTTTAGGGGTAAGGTGTCAGACTTCTGTACTGGGGGTCCAGGGTTCAATCCCCGGTCCCGGCACAGATTTATCAGATTACCAAACCCTTCCTTCACCTCTGACAAGACGTGTATTAATCACAACTTGTGAATGTGCGGAATGCCAGGCCTCCACCGTGGTTCGGATCCCACGTTAAACTGTAGGTCCTCTATTTCATCTCACAATCACCCTACCATTACACATTAGCGTAAGTTCGTATAACCCGAACGGGTAGTAAGACAGGGTGCTAATATTAATAATAACAAATTCCGGTCTTACTCTACTAGCATTGTGAATTATACCTGCATATATGGTTTTATTCACTTACTCTATGGCATTAATAACTCGAAAGTCCATTACCACATTTCCAAAATACACCACCTATCCCTATCGTGAGCTAGTTCTATCCAGTCCACCTCATTACACCCTTTTGTCTTTCAGGTCCATTCTAATATTCTCTCATCTGCGTCTAGGTCTAATCAATGGTCTCTTCCCATTGGGTTTGCTAGTCAATACCCTGAACAAGGTTCTAGATCTTCCCATTCACGCTGCATGTCCTGCCCAATGTAATCTACGAGATTTGATTATCTTAACAATGTTTTATTATGAATACAGGGTATGCAACTCATCATTATGTAATTCCTTCATTCTCCCGTATCCTCATGCTTTTTGGGTCAAAATATCATCTTAAGCACCTTGTTTTCTAAAAGCTTTCATTCTTTATCGTTATTTAAGGTAAGAGAGAACGTTTCACAACCTTTTAGAACAACCGGTAAAATTGTTTTGTTTATTAAACAGGCGAGATGCTAACAACTTACCAACCTGTATTATATTCTTAATTTCCACTATAAGAGTTTGCTAGTTAAAATTGTGCTTAAATATTTAAATTAATTAACCAAGTCCTATGGAAAAGCAAGTCTAGTCTGTTTCATCTTCAACCCAATAGCGTAATCAAAGTGCGTACAGCCCAGATCAGTTGCGAAACGCGTAGCAAAAAAACACGCATTTAGATCTCGGTCGTGTTTGAGAACGTTGAGCTACAAAGGAGACTGGTTCAGTTTCCTGTTTGGTTGAAACCAAAAGTACAAGTGATTCAGAGATCATACTCCCGTGTGTTTTTAATTACAAGGGTCATTAACGATTAAGTCTAAGGTGTATAGCTATTAAGATAGCGCTGATAAAATGTACCCGCATTAGCAAGGAGAGATATGAGAATACTAAAGTGTAATCACATTTTTAAAATCAACCCCTAGTGCATTAAAACAGTATTCGCAACATGACCTCTCCTACAACAGTAATTAAATGGTATGTGAAATTAATGCCTTAGACCACTATGTCACTGTCACGAGTTTTTCCTAAACGTTGGGTCACAGGTGCTAAGTTCTCCACTTGCACTTATACATCTATAAAAATCATCATCATGAATTGGTGAACTAACACCTAATTTTTGCATATTATTTTCATAAGAATAACCTTATCTGACAGCTAGAAAAGTTCCTATATTTACTTTCCCGATGTTCATACGTAGAGTAATGTGATCTGCATCTGTCAGTATTGATAGATATGATCAATATTTATAAAAACATAAATTGTATAGTAAAATGATTTCAAAATAAACCACAAAAGAAGTTTGTATTTTATAAATTGATCTGCTGATGAAAATTGGACAGAACAATAGAACGAACCTCAACTAACAGAAGTGTTTTAACTGATCCACACGCTAGTATCAAGGTCACGCAACAGCTGTGGTGGATTACAACCAACCAACGTAGAGAGAGCAATTTTCTGTTGTAGTACATTTTATACTTAACCTATTAACTTTCATCCTATTGCAGTTAAATAGCTAGCGGTAGTAATAGTTCAGCATTATATTCTTCATAGAAATGTTTCTCAAAGTATCTACTAACAGTGTTTCTCAGGATCCGAAACGATTGTGGACCTGGATAATAGAGGTGGTATATAAGAGATGATATGGTCATGTAGTGAGGATGGAAAAGGAGAGAACAACAATGAGTACGATTGAGTTGAGGTATGTGGGGGAAAAGACCGCGAGGGAGACCAAGAAAGAGATGGGGGAACAAACTGTGGTTTTCCTACCCTCTCTTTATGCCAATATGGCAATATGGGTTCACTTCCCCTGATCTACCTTGAACATATCTACCCCTCAACGTTGTTAGTAACCTTGGTATTAAATGGGGGACTAATACTTAACAAAAACTATAAATAGAATGTTGCTCATATTCTTTTATACTAATAAAATGAAGTCTGTTTATCTGTCATGTGAATTGCGTGATACATAACGAACGCAGAAGTATGCGATTTAAAAAATTAGCAGCCCTTGTGCATGAGCGTGTGCCCCCTGAAGCAAGAAATTAAAAATTTGAATTAGATAATTTTTAATAAATTAAAAATTAGGTCGGAAGCAAATCAATATTAATCAAATGGTTTTTTATATCTCTCATGAGAATTGTGTGATAGTTACCTTTCACGTACAATTATTAAACTAAAAGCATTTCTCCCGGTCAAAAAAACGGACCTCCGCTAACACACCTTCGTGGCCAGCCTGTAGATGACCGTACCGGCTTCGCAAATATAATGAGGAATACACGGACTGAATGTTTATCTTCTTTCAATATAAAACCTTGTAGTGATCGTATAGTGGGTTAAATTAATTAAAGAAATCATATATTTACAGGTTATTGACCCTCCAATACCCCGTTACTGCCTACAGGGTTGCTAATACATCTTATTTTCTAACGTACATAAATAATTGCATCACCATGTACTTCAAATCGTACGATATAATTCTAGCAACTATTTGATACGAGCTAGAATTAATTAAACTAGGTCCTACCTACAATGCATTCGAATGTTTGGGAATAAAGACAACCAAGTCATTAGTGGTAAACAAACACTTTTGATTGCGTCCTGACCCCAAGTAATTAAATGGAGAGGCGTCAGCAATTATCTAAACATTGATCTGTGTTATTGTGACGTAGCTGTGTACAAAAACCGACACAAAGTGCTTATGTACTCGTACGAGGTGCATACACGATTTAAGTACCGTCTGGATACTAAAAGGACTAAATTTTTAAATAAATAATTTAATTTTTATGATGGATTAAATATTATATTATTTAAAATTGAAACAATGACATCTGGAACCTTTGACTTAGTACGTCAATACTCTCATCATCGTGTTATCTAGGAGTTGTTCTAGGTGGAAGATCAGGTGGACATACCAGAGTGACAAATGAAGAAATTCTAAAAAGCTTGTGTGATAAGAAAACCATTTCGGATGTGATTCTTCGGTACAGAGCAAACTGGATCGGAAACATCATTAGGAGAAACTGTCTTCTGCATGACGACAAAGAAGGAAAGGTTGAGAGAGAGAGGAATTTAGGAAGAAGAATGAGTCTAATACTGGATGACTTTAAGGAAATAGGAATATTCTGGGAGCTGAATGAGAAGGCAGAGAACAGGGTGCAAAAGGAAAAGACCTGTCGTGAGACAGAACACCTAATAATATTAAAGTTAATTTGTGGTAATTGCAACCTTTCACTCTCCTTGTCTACGTCTAGACTGGTAGGAAACTCCAAGGGGACTTAAAAATAGCTATCATAATAAAGTCAAGGAACATATTGGAAACCATAAGCCTTAAATAACTATAAATATTGTGCAATTTAAAATATATAGACAGCCACCTCATTGTTTGTCATTTTCTCCACAGAGGACTGACAACTAATAAATTATCCAGAGAGCGTAGTGACAGATGGTAAAGTCAAACTTTGATATTTCAAAAATTTGAACATATTTTTTGGTACAAAATTTACAACATTTTACTTCATACTTAGGTTTATTTTACAGGTGTATTGATAATTTATATCAAAAAGGACAGCTGCAAATAACATGTCTTGACATCTAAATACGTGAAAGCGGACCTATTACATTTTATTAATGTTAGATAGTGAAAATTAAAATTGAACTGGAGCTCGGGTCAATCCACTTTTAAACATCGTGATGTTAGGATGTGTCACTGCGCGGCTCTTGAACTTTACGTTAATTTAGTTTTTTTTTTAAAGTCCTCACAAAATCTTACTATAAGTCACTCTAAAAGTCCTACATGCTACGATCTATATTCAGTGGGTAGTTTCTAAAATTTTAGGTACCGGAACGCACTACCAGGGGGTCTGCACCCCCCCCCTTAAAAAAAAATAGAAGCTTTAAAAGACGTGTTTTTAAGCCATTTTCTTCTAAAAACAGAAACAAATTTTTTAAAAGTCATCATAATGTGATTGTGTTTGAATGAATTTCGTGTTTGCCTTAATAGAGGTACCGGAACGCCGTTCCACCACGTTCCGGCAGAAGTTAAGCACTATATATACACACACAAACACACCAAAGTAGCATTCAATTGATTCTAAACAAATTGTTATTTATATTAATAAAATAAGGGTTTGTAATGTATTACACAATATATATTATGGAGTAATTACTAATTATTATTTCATATCTACTCTGTGCTTCCATTTAATCTTGATTTTTTTCGTTCCAGCCCTTCTCCTTGTTTCCGTACTATCCGATATTTATATTATCCGAACACTTGTTGTCCCAAGGACGCTACTGTGTGTGTGTGTGAGTGTAGTGAAAAATATATATATGAGAAAATAGTAATAAACAAATAGAACATCGCAAGAATTAACTGTGTTTGGCACGTCTAATATGCTTGCTTATACATTAAAGTATATTTGTCGCGTCAGGGAGTGTAGAGTATTTAGTGCCTCCAATCAGTCTAGGGATATGTGTTCGATTATTGTATGGGGCAGCAGTAATCAAGTTAGCGCTAGAGAGATGTCGGCGATTAATCCCGTTTATAATCCATCTTGTCCCTCGTTAGACATCTCCCTTGCCTGCCGGTATAGCCTGTTATCGGAACGATCACGTTGCTGTGAGGTGGATGTTGAGAGTATGGTCGGATGGGTAGTAGGGGAGGAAGTTTGTTCGATACACTTCTCGCGGTGAAAGATTGGACGATCTTTTCAAGAGATTGAAACAAGCATAGCGCCGACGAGAGAAATTGACTTTCGTTTATCAACTTTTTATTCTATTTTTAAAATATTATATTTATGATTAACGTGAAATAAAATTTCAAAATTATGTTATTTTTTTTTTTTAACTCTTGTCCTCTTTATAAAATTATTATGTTTATGCTCGTACGGTGTGTATTGAACCAAAACCAGTAACATTTCGGAGCCAGCGAATCAGTTTTGTCCTCGTTATAAACCAAGAGGTTATGTTCAAAAAGAGAGGAATAGCAGAGGCAGGGAAGTAATCCATAATAAAAATTTAAGATTTGGCAATGTAAACTAGTGTTCATCCATCTTAAATACAAGACTACCTGCTTTGGTGTCCGCATGGTTAAAAGAAGCTACTACTCTCGTAATAGTGTAGGCTGCTGATACCTGGGAGATCAGTGTTCGAATCCCAGTTGGGTGTAATTAAGGTAGTTATTCTTTAATGGTTTATCACTTTCCCTTGCCGCAAATGCAGGTACACTTCTTTTAAATTCAACCACTCAATATTAGCTCATTAGCGTAATTAGTAGGGGAGGTTGGGGCAGAGTGTAACATGGGGTACAGTGTAACATTTTGAATTTCGCGCGAATTATGACGAAATCAGGAACGAAACCCCTAGCGTTAGCTATGTTGACACTTCCCGCCAGTAGCCATTGTGAAGCTGAATGGTACGTGTGCAGTGCATTTGGTTTAAAACTATTTCTTTGTTTTCAGGTAAGTCAAGTATTTTCTATTAGATATCTTGTGTTGTTGACTATTCCTTAAGTTTATAATATATTGTTGTTATAATATTATATTAATGAAAGTGTTTTATTGTCTACACTTCGGTATTATTAACATTCATTAAGTAGGTTACAAATACCTAGAATTTTGATCTAACCGTTACTAGGCCCTATGGGGCACAGTTTAACAATTGGGCATGGGGCAGAGTGTAACAATGTTATAATCTGCCCTAGTGTTACACTGTGCCCCTTCTAATATTTTAAACTTAAGATTCGAACAGAGATATAATGAAAATTAAATTATACTAATGGAGTCTACAAAAATAAGATTAAAATAATGTGAAATCCCTAGAGTTAAAATATATAACATCAAGGTCGGGTAGAAAATATAAAAATATAAAATTTAATTTTGATACAATAATCATTTCAACTTAAATTAGATCACTGCATATAGTAATAATAATAATAATAATAATAATAATAATAATAATAATAATAACCAATATGTCTAAAAATTATGTCTGATTTGTGTTTTATAGAAAACCGTTGCAGTAATGGTTCGTCATAGGAAACGGAAAACAAATATGGGGTTATTTTCCGAAAATGATATGAGGGCAGCAGTTGATCTCGTATCCAAGGGAATGAGCTTACGTCAAGCAGCAGCAGCAAAGAATGTGAACTACGGAACATTGTTCAGGTACTATGAAATAGCAAGGGTCACACAATAACAATTTCAAACACATTATAAATTAAATGTATCTTAACTATTTTAGGCCTCTTATTTTAACACTTTTTTTTAAATTTCAGATATGTAAAAAAAGCAAAAACAAATGAAGGATCTGAGATACGCATGTGTCCAAAGTACAATTCACGTCGTATTTTTACAAATGAACAAGAAGTTGCCTTGGTGTCATATTTAGTTCAGTGTGCAAAAATGTGTTATGGGTTGGATACTGTGGAAACTCGGCGTTTGGCATTTGAAATGGCTCAACACAATAGTCTTGAAATTCCTCCGAGCTGGTTGGAGAAGAAAATGGCAGGTATAGACTGGTTGTACAGTTTCAGAGATCGACATCCATGTCTCAGTCTTCGACGACCTGAGCCCTGTAGTTTATCAAGGGCAACTTCCTTCAATAAACACAATGTTGGAATTTTTTTTGATAACTTGAAAGATGTCCTATCTCGCACCACTAACTTCAGTGATGGTACCAGGATATATAATTTAGATGAAACAGGTACCTCGACAGTACAAACACCAAAACGGATTATCGCTCCGAAAGGTATCAAACAATTGAATAAGGCTACAAGTGGTGAGAAGGGCACACTCGTCACTACTTGCTGCATTGTCAGCGCGTCTGGTGTTGCACTTCCTCCTGTAATGGTATTTCCAAGGGTTCACTTTAAGGAACACATGATCAAAGGTGCACCCCCAGGAACCCTAGGACTTGCTACGCCATCTGGATGGATGAACAGTAGTCTTTTCCCGGAGGTAATGCAACATTTTGTAAAGCATTCTCATTCTTCAAAAGAAAATCCATCACTTCTAATTTTTGACAACCATGAAAGCCATCTTGCTTTAGCAGCCTTAGAAATCGCCAAGGAGAATGGAGTGACTCTACTGACGATTCCACCTCATTGCAGCAATAAAATGCAGCCTCTAGATGTAAGTGTATTCCATTCATTTCAGTCTCACTATGACCGTGCCATAGAATCATGGCTGTTGCACCATCCTGGTATTCCACTCAATATTTACCAAATTGCAGAATGTGTTGGGAAAGCTTTTGAAAAATCCATGACACCATCAAATATCATATCTGGTTTTAGAAAGACAGGTATATTTCCCTATGATTCAGATGTGTTTAATGATGATGATTATCTTAGCAGTGCTGTGACAGACCGCCCAGAAGATCAAAATGAAATGCTTGCAATTGATAACTCATTGTCTTGTACGTCAGGGGAAGGTAATATAATCATAAGTGAAACAGTGGTATTAAATGGGGAAACAGAAAATAAACAGATTTCTCAGATTCCTACACAAGTCATCAGCCCTGAAATGTTTCGTGGATATCCAAAGGCAGAAAGTAGAAAACCTTGCAACAAAAGGAGAAAGGGAAGAAGTTGCATTCCAACAGATACACCGGTAAAGGAAAGCTTGGTACAACGTGCACAGCAAAGAAATGCTAAGAAAAAAACCAAGGTAGAAAAGAAAGCATCAAAAAAATTGTATAAAGAAGAATTGGACACGACAGACGACGAAGATAATTCTCCAGTCTTAACATCCTCCGAAGATATTAACTGTCTTGAAGAAGATGATGAACCTATTGCAGAAACTCGAGAACCAAAAGTTGGTGATTATGTATTGGTCAAGTTTTCAGGGAAAAAATTAGTGTTTTATGTTGGGAAAATTATAAAACAGAAAGATGAGGATGGTGATTTTGAGATCAGCTATCTTAGAAAATCAGTAAAGGATCCCAGAAAGTTCATGTTTCCAGTTGAGCCAGATATAGCATCTGTAGCAGAGACAGATATAACAATGGTGTTACCACAACCTCTAATTGCAGGTCAAACTAAAAGATTAAAATCATATCTTTATTTTGGCGTTAATATGGATAACCTTAACGTACATTAATTAGAATATACATGTACAAACTACAGTTAAAAATACATTTCTGATTAAGTACAACAAATGTATTGTTCTAGAATAAATATCAATGTTCATACTTAACATTAAATAGCATTATTTTTACTTTCAATTATGTGTTACACTTTACCCCTTAGTGTGTTACACTTTGCCCCACGTATGGGGTACAGTGTGACAGACTGCAGTTTTACAAGTATCTGTAAATATAGTGAAATTCAATGGGCTAATGAAAACAATAGACCTCTATATTATTAACCAATGAATAACAACATGTTTTAAAAAAAGAACCATTTCATCTGTTATATAAACATGGAAGATACGCTAAACTTAAACTTTATTGTTACACTGTGCCCCACCCTCCCCTACATAAGCGTGTGGCCTAAGCAGGTAGTATAACGTGGCGGTTAAAAAAATACCTTGATGTTATGATGAATCTTGACGTGTCAGGCAGCCCCGAGATCAAAATGGTGGATTTTACATAAGTATGTCTATCCCCTTCCTTGTTTGTTTGCAAGGGAGTGTAGCCACATTTGCGTGGAGTGCGAGTGGAAAAATACTTAGGGAAAACAACCCTAAGTACACCTGACCAGGATTCGAATCCCGATCTCATTCTCATCGACAGTTTAGTTTATTACGAGAATTGTATATTGTACTTGAAATTTGCAAACTTATAGCTTCTAGCCTGTAACCGACGGGAAAATTCCAAAAAGTTACAAAATTTAATTTCTAAATCCCGCAAAAATTGAAAATGGCGGAGCAACTTTAAAGTCGGTGCGGACCTTTCTTTGGAGGTCTCTTGTGGCTAAACGGTAAGACCTATCAAAAAACGGCTCTGGAATTACATTAGTTTACATCCACTTAAAAAGAAAACTCACTGGGGGCTTGGAGGCGGAACCCCCAGCGAGCAAAGCAAGTTTAGTATACAACACCACACTTGAGACGTACTAAGTCTCACTATGAAACTGGTCCTAAATATGTGTGTTTATATGTATATATGGTTAGCTAAGCGTTAACAAATACGTTAACTAAAGAGAAAAAAACAACCGAATATTTAATGATAGCCTACAAAAACTACAATGTGATCTAAACTTATTTTAGGCCAAAATTATTCTTATTACAAAATATTTTGTCTTTGAACATCTAAAACCATTTTAGGCAGCGGTGTGCTGTAGGGCGTTGCCAGGATAATCAGTGTTAGTTTAAACTTTACCTGTGAGTTGTTCTCAACACTCAGTAGAACACTAATTGACAAGGTAACAACAAACATACATTCCCATGGAAGGCATGTTGAGCAAAGACTGTGTGCGATTGGTCGGATGAGGGGCCAAGTAGAAGATATTACATCAGAGGTATAATTTTAAAAATCACTCCCTACCCTGACAACACTTCACTCCACTTCACGACACTGGAAATTGGCTATTTAACATTTTATCCCCCTTCCACCCACACTCTTGTCTGAACATCACAAAATTTCCTCAAATCAAGCGTATAAAAGAAAGGAATACATTTTTTTTAACCTTGGGGTACCCAAGGTAGGGATGCAGGAAACTAGAGTTAAGACCAATGTTTTCCCCCCAATTTGTATCGAAAAAACTTTTTTTTTGACTAAAATAAATAAAATATTGCTTTAATACAAACATAGGATTTGATTTACTTCACATAGTGATATTAACAGTTCTTAATTATCTGTCATAGAAACAGCGGCATGAGATTAGAAACATTTTAAATGAAGAGAAAAAGTTGTAATTAAATTCCAAGACATTCAAGAACTGTTGTTATCACCATGTAAAGAAAATTAAACTATGTTTCTACTGGACCAATATTTTATTTATTCTGGACAAAAATGTATTTCTATAAAAACTGCAAAAACAATGACAGTAGCTCACGTCCTATACATGTCCACCTTAACGTGTACTTTATCAAGACATTTATTACATCAACACACGACTTACAAACTACCTTAACATTAAAACATACATGACACAAAATCCCCAAGTTATCGTGAAAAAAGAAGCCACAATTTCATAGATTATAAATTTTTCAGCCATACCTGGAATCAAAGCTGAGACCTTTAACTCACCGACTAAGGTGTCGACAATTTTGGTTGTTGTTGTTGTTGTTTAAAGCCTTATTTTTATTGGTACATCCCTTTCATCACATTCTTGTCCGTGCATTCTATCCAAGAGCTATTAGCGAACAGAACGCACGTTCTGTGTATGCCCAATGACTATCAGGCCCTGTGTCAAGGAGTGCCATCACGTGGCACACGTATCAAGGTCACCTGACACGTGGCGAAGACCAAAGATAGGACCTGTCACGTGCTGTCCTCCCCCCACCCCACCATCCCACAGGACAAAAAAAATAAAAATCACTGGTGGGCTCACTGTTTAAATGTAAAGCTCATATAGTCTGGTATTTTTTTTAGCGACAGTCAGATCAGGGTTCGAATTCCGACTGGGTGTATTAAAGGTGGTTTAGTCTTAATGGCTTACTGCTATACCTCCGTTCGAGTGCATCACATATCACTTCTAACTTACCGTGTCCACCACATTACCGTAATAATATTATAGTAAATACAAATAACACGGAATGGGTACTGATATGGGTTGTGGAACCAAATATCTGGAACACACACACAGTCCTTCAGACGTATATTCTTCATTGAGAAAGAGAAAGTACAAACTATAAATCAATTTAAAAAAATGGCCATGCCAGGAATCTAACAGGAGACTCTTAGCTTTGTGTATTTAGAGGTTTTATAAAAATATAAATATCAATTCATCAACTATAGCTATCTTTTAACCTATTTCAGAGAAACATAACTCCTAATATAAATACAATTTATTCACATTTTGTATTTTTTTAGATATAACTTTTGAACAAATAAATTTATTTTAATTAAACTTGGTACATCCATGAAGATATTCCTAATGCACTTATTTTTTTACCATATTTCTGACGTCGTATAACTTCAAATTTAAAAGAACAAATATTTTTGTGTGGCTACTTACTAACTTAGTGAGTTCAAAATTTAAATTTCGCATGAAGGTTTATTAAAAAAAAACAGAATGTAGTTTAACTAATTACAATAGAAAGGGAAAAAAAATTGTTAAAAATATTTAATAAAAAAAATTATTATTCCAGTTTTCGTTATTTAAACATTATTTCAGGACCTATGTAATGGATTAAGTATACACGCTATTATCGTTGTTAAATACGGTTACAGCCGCATCTAAGAATCATATTCTTTAAAGATCAGTGGTAAAAAAAAGAGCATTGGTGTACGAAATAAAAATTTTCGGCTTGAATTCCCGTGTCCAGTGTTATTTTTCAACTTAAAAAATTGTTATATATATATATATATTCAATTAATGCGGTTCATAATTCTCACAATTTCGATTCTAGCATTAAAATAAAATTTAAAGGTAATTTAGATAAAGTTTGATGTTCAAGTGTAGTATTTTAAGCAGAAAGTATTAATAACTTACAACTGTGAAATTATTTGGAAAATGTCTTTAGAAAAAACGCCAATATGAAAAATATGTCCAAAATTAGAGATCATAAAATTTTTTAGAAGAATAATTTTTTTTACCCAACTTGGTAATAACTACAAAAATAATAATGTCTTTGAATGACGACAGTGTGCACTTGTTTAATTCATGTGATTCACAGTGATGTAGAAAACCCATCTCAATTTACTAGAACAAATGACCGTGTAGAAGGGTTGGACCAGCATTGACCGCCGTTGACGGAGAGGTCAGGAATAGATTAGATTCTAGACGGGTGCAACATTGCTGGTACTCCAGAAATGGTTGATCACTTTAGATTTCTTATTCCATCTCCAAGAAAATGAGGGTGTACTTCTCCGATAATATACCTTAAATATGTCTAAAATTAATCCGTCCGTATATTGGAATTACCGGTGTCGCTCTCGCAAAAGACTGAATTGCCGATGACTGGAAGATCGGGATTTGAAACCCAGTCAGGTGTAATGAGGGTGTTTTTTTTATATACGTTGTTTCCCCCTTTCCTTCACAAAAATACTCTTACAATTAAGGTGACCTGGCGGTCTAGGGGTAAGCTGTTGGACTTCTGTGCTGGGGATCCGGGGTTCAATTACTCGGTCCCGGCACAGATTTATCTGATTACCAAACCTTTCCTTCACCTCTGACAAGGCGTGTACTAATCACAAATTGTGAATGTGTGAAATGCCAGACCTCCACCGTGGTTCGGATTCCACGTTAAAATGTATGTCCTCCACCTCATCTCACAATAACCCTACCATTACACGTTAGCGTAAGTGCGTATAACCCGAATGGGTAGTAAGACGCGCTGATAATAGTAATTATAATAATAATACTCTTGCATTTAGTCTATAATCTTCCTACCTCCACTGTAGTCTAATAGTGAAAAAAAATACGGATAGCCAGAACGAGTAGTAGAATGTAGCGCAAAAAAAAAAAAAGCTGGAATAAATTGTTTATAAAAAACCAGTAAAACTATCAGACCTACTTGGGATCACACAATACACTTGGATAGATCGATAATACACACCAAAAAAGGCACTCAAGAGTACCAAAATCCAACATTCAACACACAAATCTACTTAAAAAAATTAATTTCACCAAATAATATTATGCAGTCACGAAGAAACAAACAGGTCGAATAAACCAAAATAATCTCATTATAATAAGAAAGCTACTTTCCGAGAGGCAAGAGAAATGGAGAGAAAGTATTGACTTTAATCCAACGAAAATGTTTAAAAAGAAAAGACTTTTAGGACAACTTATAATAGGATTGTTAAGTTACGTCGCACGAAATCCACATTGTGAACTACAAACAAATACTGACAATACAAGGATTGTGTCAGACTATGGTCAAATAAAATAGTGTGCAATTCAAGTTACTCTGCTAGAACACGCCTGGAGTCTTGGCACGTTTCAGAAGATGAGCTTCATTTTAACATTTAATTTGTTTACGCCTTACTGAAATAATTTAAGATGGATTATTAAAATTCATCAACCTACATAAATGGAAAAAAAAGTTTGTAAAATTATGCTGAAAATACCAAGTTTATGATCACACAGAGAAGATAGATTGAGGACGATAATTTAAAGATTACTGCGAACAACAGTCCATTTGGCAGGGTTAATGAGTTTAAATATTTAATAACAATTTTAACCAGCAATAATGATATCAGATTAGAAATTAGGAAAATAATACAGTCTCTATGCTATTACTCGGTCAGTAAGTTATCGACATCTCGCCCGCTTTCAAGGAATGTAAAACTTATAATATACAAACATTTAATTTTACTTATTCTTCTCTATGGATGCGAGACGTTGTTCCTCACCTTACATGATGAAAGCAAATTTAGGTTGTTCGAAAACAATGTGCTTAGGATGATATTTGGTACAAAAATGAATGAGGCTACTGGGGAGTGGAGGAGGTTACATAATAATTAGTTACATACACTGTACCCATCAAGAGACATTGCTAAGATAATCAGGTCTTGTAGATTACGGTGGGAAGAACATGCAGTGCGAATGGGAGATTCTAGAACCTTGTTCAAGGTATCGACTTGAAAACCCGGTGGACAGAGATCATTAGGAAGACCTAGATGCCGATGAGAGGATAGTATTAGAATGGACCTGTAAGAGATAGGGTGTAATGAGGTGGACTGGATAAAACTAGTTAGGGGTAATTTTTTAAGTGTGGTAATCAGTGGCGGGTCATAGCTAAAATTAGTGGGGGTGCTGCTCCAGAAAATGTTTAACCTTTGTTTTAAAATTATGCAAAAGCAAAAAAACATGTATAAGAAAAATTTATTCAATAACTTGAAAAAATCTTAACAAAAAAAACCAATTATTTTTTAATTACTTTAACTTAAATTGTTACAGTTCAAGTTTTATTATTCATTTAAAAATGAAATCCATTCGTCTTGTTTTGATTTGCGCAAAAAGTTCAATAATTTTCTCCTTGATCTCTAGATGGCAATTAAGGAAATTTTTCTCCATTGAAAGTACTGCAAGCGCATTTAGTCTTTCTGTTAAATATTATTATTATTAATATTATTATTAGCACCGCGTCTTACTAGCCTTTCGGGTTATACGCACTTAAGCTAATGTGTAATGGTAGTCTGATTGTGAGATGAAATGGAGGACCTACAGTTTAACGTGGAATCCGAACCACGGTGGAGGCCTGGCATTGCCCACATTCACAAGTTGTGATTAATACACGTATTGTCAGAGGTGAAGGAAGGGTTTGGTAATCAGATAAATCTGTGCCGGACCCAAGGATTGAACCCCGGACCCCAGCACAGAAGTCTGACACCCTACCCCTAGACCACCAGGTCACCTTCTGTTAAATAAAATAACCGAAAAAAAATAGATTAGCTGGAAGAAGAAGAATAATCTAATTTTACACTCTTCTACACTTTATCACATTCAAGAATATGATACACCGTTTTTAAGCACAACACACGCTGAATAAAAAAAACTTCCACTATCACGTCAGAGCCGGCACTGCGAGAGCGACAGTGCTCTTTATACCTGGCAGTCCCGCCTTCCTCCCCACCCCGCTCCTATGTGCGCATGCGCACACCAGTCAAATACCACGTCGCTGGCACTGTGAAGCGCACAGTTACATACAAAGATTTTTGTATCTTTTTCATAAAATGGGGGATGGCTACTGAAGTACTGACATTAAGCTTAAGGAATATATATTGTACTACAAAAATAAAGAAAACAGGACTCATTATATTAAATGTTATCGATAATATTAAGTGGCAATAGGGGGTGCTGCAGTTCTGCAGTGCTTATACACGAGCCGCCACTGATCTTCTGAGTTCCAAGTGCCAAAGAGTAAGTAAGTAATGAACGACGATTCTAGATATTTTATTTTAATTGAACCCTTTTGTTTCTGGAATATTTCATCTTTTTTTATCACTGTGTCTTACTACCTTTTAAAACTGTACGCATATATGAAAATGGAATAAGTATGAGGAAAGAAGCATTTTAGAGGTAACCTACCCGAATTTGCATTGAAGGAAAGTGAGAAATCATTTAGGAAAAATCACTCTCAGTACTTAGCTCTAATCCCCTTCCATCCCTCCATCACTGGATTGAACTGGAACAATCCATCTGAAATTAAGTGAACAACCAGCAATTAAATGAGCTGATAAAATCCGTCTCAGTGAGAGGTGACTCATTCTATCCACTGTTCAATTATCTTCAATTGGATCTTGGTGCTCCCGAGAGGTGTGTGGCGGGGAAACGGGAGGAAGGAGGTCGCATGGTCTAACGCGTCCCTTTCATGGAGACGTGAAGATTGGGCTTCGAATCCCGGTGGGGTGTGATAAGGGTGATTTTTTCCGAATAGTTTCCCAATCTCCCTATACACAGAATCAAGCACATTTTCTAAAAAATGCTATCTTAATAGTCAATTATCCATCAGCGTAATTAATATAATATGCGTATAGGCTGAACAAGTACGCGGTGAATTCATTTATACTCGTATATTCCAAAGGTTTCACGATCGAGCGCTAAGCCCATAAAAACACACCCACTTGGGAGATGGGCACAAATTCCCCGAGAAAGGCGCCAAAACACACAGCGGTTCTGACCTCACCCGGTCCGTATTTACGACGGACATGTTGGAAAGGCTCATGAAATATTCCAGCCTGCAAACCACACAACACTGTCACGCGGCAAACCCTACCGCCCAAGCGGTGGTGTGATTATTTTATATATGGCCACCAGTCTACCTACCAAAAGCAGATCCAATTCTTTTGCTACAGCGCGACCGCCAAATAATTATATTTAGTTTAGAGGTGCTTGGAAAACAGTAGCCATTAGTTTGGCAAGGTGCCTTTTTTAAATTTATATGTATATATACACTTTCCAACGACGTCTCAACTCCTACGGGTTATATGCATACATTAATTACGCTAAGAGAAGAGATAAGCAAGGTATAATTTTAAAAAGAATGTGCCCACATTTACATGGTGGGAGAGTGGGAAACCATTTTGTAAACAGTACCCTCAGTATGACTACACCCAATTGAGTTCAAATCCAAAGCTCCACGTCACCAGAAATCCAGTACATGGCTGTAGACGAGGTTGGGGG
>CABFVZ010004712.1:33363-43947 GCA_902151445.1 Timema monikensis | reverse complement strand
TTCATGCTTGTAGCCTTGATAGTTTGCGCTCGGCAATGATGAATCAGTCAGTCAGTCAGTCAGGACATGTTATTTTATAAGTATAGATGAAAGTGTGATTGATTAAACACACTAATGGTAAACTTAATAAATTTGATTTATTGGCATGATAGTTGTCAGGGACAGGTATAGATAGGATGTTGTGAATAAATATAGATATGATTCAAGTCAATTTTGGCAATCCCTTTGGACTGTTTTGGCATCTAGAAAACTTTAACTCAAGTGTGGGAATGTGGTTATTTTATTTTATTCTGACGAGTTATAGTTGAATAATATGTATAATATGTTGACTAATAGGTATGTATATAATATGTGAGAACTAGTAACGATTAGTTATGATTCTTGGTAAACAAACAATATCCTTGTTCTTGATCGCCCATTATTTACTAATTATCTCTGATTGAGAGGAGTAGGAATACTATTAAGTTCAGAGCATGTTTAATAATTGTTGTCTTAGGAAACTGGTAGGGGATTCATCCTTTTTGCACTCAGGAAAAAGTGAAGAGCTTCTAATTTAATAAATTACTCTGGTGATTTGTTAATTTTCCACCATTAGTACTTCTATTGTATTATAATACCTATCACATGTTCATTGAAGTTTGTAAACTATTTCTATTATGATTGTCCTAGAATATGATACGCGTTGTTCTGTTAAAACAATTGATAAATATTGACTTCTCACTTATATATCATTATAAAAAGAATGATAAATTAGGAAACAAGATGACTGGTTTATTTAAGTTAATAAAAATAAATATTGTTGCCTTGATTTGCGAGTTCGTGATTTGTTTAATCCTAACTTCCTTGTTGGTTGAGCTACTTCTTACTTATTCTTTCTTTCGGGGGGGTTTTTGGCACATAATATATGAACCACTCGTCTGTACTGACATTCTACTCTGTCTCTCAGTACCTCCTTTGTAACGTCTGTACTGACATCCTACTCTGTCTCTCAGTACCTCCTTTGTAACTTCTGTAAGGTCCCAAGGTTCCTTTAAGATTAGTTATAAAAAAGAGGCTACAAGATAGGGGTGTACCGATGCGGATACCCATTAATTGTTATCGAGGGACTATTAGTGCATTGGCAATTAATCGTAATCAACGATTATTATGTCGATTAATCGTTTTTTTAAGTAAAATTAAAAACAAAATTTTTCTAGGTGGGAGTTTAGTGATAAAAAAAACTGGGTTGCGGGCTATGCTAAGATTGCATAATCAGACAAAGAAATAATAAGTTAATATCGTTGATAAAACTAACAATCAACTCACAACTTTCACCTATTAGGCATAAAATATATTTATGCATAACATCTTTTTGTATTAATTACATTAACTGTTATCATTCTCTTAAGCATATTCCCCAATTGTTATTAATAAATTATCGATAATCGGGATTAATCGGTGTAAAAAATTGTAGAATTAAAAATGAATTTTAACAATCGGTAATAGGTTTTAGTGAATCGGTGCACCTCTGCTATAAGATATAGGCTTAATACCTTAATTGAACAGGTAGGTGAGCATTTATCGACACTAGTAGTTTGTAAATTGTTTACTTTACCGTTGATTTGGCCTATCTATGTTCAAGTGGAGTACCGCATAGATAGGTGATTTTTTTTATCCAACCTCAACCTAATCAAACAACATAAAATTTAAAACACCTTACTTTAGGCCTATATCTTTGAACGTTCACTTTTTGACTCAACAAAATCAAAAACAGTTTTAAAATAATCTTACTAAGAAAGCAAATGCAAAAAATATTATTTTACTGTTTGATAAATGTTGTTTTTGAAACAAAGTTTTGTAAGGAATATCTTTTTAGTTATAAATTAAAGTTATTTTAAATTAAAATAGGCCTAAATATAAGGAGAGGTCTATATTATAAACTGTTGAAATTATTTTTAATTAATGGAATAAATCACACTTGTTCCAGTATCAATATGAATATATGAAGAATAAAGCATTGGGTCGTAAAGCATACATCTTACAAAAACATTGTTTTTTTATTAGCCAACTTCTCATACTAATTTATTCATTTCCCCGTGTGACATTACTATTTTAATGCATAGTCACATGATTTTTTGATTACAATATGCTATGTGTATTGAATAATGTAGATCTAGTATTTTTTCATTTCAAATCGTAAGCAAACAAAATTATGCAAGTGATTTATTAAATTAAGCTAGGTTAAATCTTTCTTGCAAATAATGTGACTTGTGATCAGCTGTTTGGAAAAACAAAAATAAATTAATAATTTTCAGTCATGAATACCAGCATTCCTGAAATAAATGTACCTAATTTCTAGCCTCTAACTTCTTAAAAGGTAATATTCTTTGGGAAAGTGTTGCCAACTGTTGACGCAAACTAATTTTATTCTGTGCGTTGACGCTAGAAGCAAAGTCAAAGCTAAAACTAGCGGACGATACAAAGTGTGGTGGTCATAATAACAAAAACTGTATCCTTTCCTCTAAAGCGAAGCTTACTAGAGGTAGCACCTAACTTTGTGTTGAATGTTCATAATAACCCTGCAGGTTAAACGGTGATAGATGTACTGTACATAATCTAATTTTTAAATAAATACCGCTTTTCTCAGGATGGAACCGATACTTTTTACTTACTTTTGTTTTATTTTTCTTCGAATTATTTTATAAAATTTAACGCCACTTTTACTCAACTATCTACTCCAAACACGTTATGCAACTATACCGAAGTAACGTCTGTTACGTGTCAAACGAGACTATAGTAAAAAATAGAAATTCTAATCCTTGTATTCTTGCGCTGTGCAAGGTTATGTGTAGATATTTTTCTGTTTTTTTTTTTCTATTCCTAACTTAACTTAACTCTTCCCAACTTAACTCCTTCCCCATTGATCAATAAACGTTCCAGTGTCCATGACTTTCTCACTTTTAAATATCATGAGCAAATTAAAGGATTAATTTAAAATATTTAACGTGCACTTTCTGAATTGAGAGACTATATCAGTTCAAGACTTACAAACTAGTTTAAATCTAGAACAGACACAGTCCCCCTGTCACCAATTAGCTACTGATAAAGAGGAAAACCCAATTTCCCTAACGATAATTTATTCAGCTCTGTCAAAAATTGAACCAGGAAACCTTATTTCAGTGGGCAGACACGCTACGGATCTACGTTGTCGTACCCAGCATATCGGGGTTTGGTTCGCACTGGGTGAGTTAAATCTTGTTGGACATTTTCAAATTTTTCTTCGATGATAAATGTTATTAAAATCCATTATCTTAATTCTGTGACCTAAAATTAGTTGGTGTACTTAGCAGTGTGGGAATAGTTGCATTGCCAAATAAACCAAAATAAACGATCCATTCGAGTTAGACGCTTGTAAATACAATAAACAAACAAAACTTTCATAATTTGGCAAAAGACGTTCTTGCTCTCACGGCATAATTTGACACGCTCGTGTCTACAGCGCATGCGCCGCAGGAAATAACCCTGCGCGCGCGCCTTGTCCTCACGATTCACGCTCTTTCCTGTTTAAAAGGGAAAAAAAGTTTTAAAACGTTGGGACGGATTTATTTGAAAGTGTCACCGTAATATCAGGAAATGTACGACAGGCCATTAAGAGTATTCAAGTATACATGCGTGAATAAATCTTTTAGAAAGGTATTGTTCGGTGTCTTTTGTCTGTGTGAAAGACACATGTTCTCTCATGTTCTTTATCTTACAAGTGATACCACATATCTCACAAAATAATATGCTTTTTTTATAATAACAGAATAACAACAGTAATTTACAATGTTTGGTGGTTCTTAAGAAAACAACACACAGGATAGCGAAATATTCAACACACACATTTTATTAGCTATTTTAATAATAATTAATATAGTTGACTCGAAGCAGTGGCTTACAGGTGAACAATTTAAAAAACGAAACCCTTACCATTTATTTATAATAGATTGTGTCGTAATGGTTTTTTTTAATGCGGACCACGTAATACCATAGACTATAGATCCTAGATTTTCGAATGTTTACACAAATGAGACAGATATGAGGAAATTAGAATTTAGAGCAAGTCTAGGAATATTTGCCTGAATGGAGAGCGGTAAATCCTTTTGAAAAAAACCCAACATTAATGCAGATAAAGGGGATGAGACTAGTTCTTTCCGAGTTACCAAAGCGTACGAGACAGGCGTCTTAGCCCTAATGCTCACTAGTGTGGCTGTCTAGGATATAATCTAATCCAGTTGCACTGAAGATAAGTGTAGCTCTCTAGGATATAATCTAATCCAGTTGCACTGAAGATAAGTGTAGCTTTCTAGGATATAATATAATCCAGTTGCACTGAAGACAAGTGTAGCTTTCTAGGATATAATCTAATCCAGTTTGCACTGAAGATAGGTGTAGCTTTCTAGGATATAATCTAATCCAGTTGCACTGAAGATAGGTGTGGCTTTCTAGGATATAATCTAATTCAGTTGCACTGAAGATATGTGTGGCTTTCTAGGATATAATCTAATCCAGTTGCACTGGGATATATGTAGCTTTCTAGGATACAATCTAATCCAGTTGCACTGTAGATAGGTGTAGCTTTCTAGGATATAATCTAATCCAGTTGCACTGAAGATAGGTATAGCTTTCTAGGATATAATCTAATCCAGTTGCACTGAAGATAGGTGTGGTTTTCTAGGATATAATCTAATCCAGTTGCACTGAAGATAGGTGTAGCTTTCTAGGATACAATCTAATTTAGTTGCACTGAAGATAGATGTAGCTGTCTAGGATATAATCTAATCCAGTTGCACTGAAGATAGGTGTGGCTTTCTAGGATATAATATAATCCAGTTGCACTGAAGATAAGTGTAGCTTTCTAGGATATAATCTAATCCAGTTGCACTGAAGATAGGTGTAGCTTTCTAGGATATAATCTAATCCAGTTGCACTGAAGATAGGTGTAGCTTTCTAGGATATAATCTAATCCAGTTGCACTGAAGATAGGTGTAGCTTTCTAGGATATAATCTAATCCAGTTGCACTGAAGATAGGTGTAGCTGCCTTGAAATGAATCCAAGGCAAATACACTGAGGAAGTTTTTCCAATATTGACTGTTTTAATATGATTGATGCCATATCTTCTTTCATTTCTGATATGTGTTAATTTTCTTATCATTATCCTACGTATTCCTACTCCATATTTTAAGATAGTAAATCAAATAATTATCTAGAAACTTTTAGCTTTAAATAATGTGTTTCTATTTAAATATTCTGCCACCAGATTAAGCAATGTGTATTATTTAAATACGTATATACAATGGCATATGGACACAAGATTTGAAGCCAGGGTATTTGACTTGGTTTCACTCTTAAAGATATAGCTGGATTATTAAACTCGAGTTTATGTATATAGTAATATGCATCATTTAGTACTTGGACTTCATTTCAAGGCTCGTCCTGTCTCCCTGCTGGTGCCGGGAGTTCAGTGGTTTAATTCCAGCTGGATTGCTGAGGGCAATTTGTCCTAAATGGTTTTCCAGTCTCCCTGCAAGCAAATTCAGATACACTTCCTCAAAATTATACCTATCTAGATACGTCATTACTGTAATTCAAATCGATACAGCCAAGAAGGTTAGCTGTAGTAGACTATTGTTAAGAAGAGGTTTCTTAATATTTTATAGGTATTTATAATAAATATTAAAATAACAACTCAAGGTCACATGAATTGTATTAATACGAAAAGTAGATCTAGTAATTTTTTTCTAAATGTTAATTAAGGATCTTTCATTGAAAATTGGACTGTAGCAACACGCGGTGGAGTATAAACGAAATTGTAACCAAATATGTATTTAATTCGTGAATTTAAACAATTAGTTCTCCCCATAAATCGCGTCTTAATTACCATTTGGGGTATACGCATATTCTCATTCATGAAGAAGGGATTAAGAAGGTAGAATGTGGCAAATATATACCCGCATTTGGTTGAAGGGTGAGGAGGAAATCATCTAGGAAGAAACACCCTCGGGTCACCTATAGTCCCTTATAGCTATAGAGTGACAACTTAGACAGTGTGACCACAGATCCGCGACTAAGTCACTAGTACTGTAAAATCATTAACTAACTCTAATCACCTCCTAAAATCTTGACTTGTCATCTGGTGGATGGATATGAATACGCTCTTCTTCACTACCAATCAGAAGCCTCGTTGTCGAACAAAGACAAACGGCTGGCTCTTCAATCGATCCACGGCTTGTCCTTGGTTCGAGCTCGGGGTATGGTTACCACCGCCTGTTGCCATGCAGTGAGAGTTTGATAAAGGGTTGGGGCAGGGGAAGGAAGAGATAGGTTGCCATGGCAACACATCTAGCAGGACGTGGCTTATCGACAGAGAAGAATATAAAACCTTAATTAGAAACTTTCTATGCGTTTTACTAATTAGGTTTCTCTATTATTTACTGTTATGAATACAGCTTTGATTAAACTTTATTTGAAAATGTATTATATATAATATTAATATAAAAAATAAATAGTATTGTTTCTAGTATACCTATGTATGAAAATAATTCCACGATTAGTAATTACTTTATGAACATTATAATTCAACATAACCTGCCTTATTGGCCACATGGTCTTAGGCGTCACTCTCGCAATAGACTAGACTGCCCATTAAAGGGAGAGCAGGGCATGAAACCCAGTCAGGTTTACTGAGGGGGTTTATTCCTATTTGTTTTTCCACTCCACTTCCACGTAAATTTGGGTACACTTAATCTAAATCCAACCTTACTCAACCCTAACTCATGATCGTAACTATTAATTAGTATAGATGTGCATAACCTGAACAGGTAGTAAGATGTGCTTCTAATAAAAGTAACAATAATAGTATTTACTCAACATAGAACACAGCCATTTAATAATGTTTCTAATTAATGATGTAATAATATTTATTTTACTATTATGTATGTAGAAACGGTTCATGATTAGTCATTACTCATTACCTTTAAGTATATACTGATTCCCTAAGGACACGGTTATTTGATGGCACTTTCCTCCCAGCCTAGTCTTTCAGGTAAGCTGGTGACGAGGAGATCGAACCCAACTGGGTCTACTTAGGTGTTAATTACTAAATGATTCCCCCCTTTCCACTTAATATAAATAAGGATATATTTCCTTTAAATTCAGCTTTTCCCTTCTTTGCCCCATCAATGTAAAATGTGAGAATAGCCTGGATGGATAGTAAGACGCATTTCAATATAAAAGTAATAATTGATTTTAACTAAAACCGTAGTAATCTAAATAATAAAGATAGGTAAAACACTGTACGAGGAAGAGGGTGAACTTACACAAATAGCAGAGAAACTTTGGGTAGTCTGGACACTCCTTTTAATATTTTATTATATTAATTTAGTACATTTGAATATTAATTATTGTCATTAATTCACGCTTATAAATAGGTTTCAGTTTGTAATTACATTTTTAAGCCTTTTTTTCTTTGAATTTAAAATTAAACACTTAATTCGCACATTTTAGATTGGGGCAAAGTATACCTACCTAGAATTTTATTTTATTGATTAAAATATATATTTTGTTTATAAACACGTTAATATGTTCAAGAACTTTAATCTATGGTCAAACCAAGGTCTCCGAAAGATGTATCCACCCAAGCATGGAGATGGGACAACAGGACTTCTAGCCACTATTACAGTAACTTCTCTTCACTTGATAATAATAATGGCTTCCCTGGGCTACATCGTTAGTAGCCCAGCAGTGGAAAGCTTGGCCAGTACTAATGTACCGCTGACCACCGCACGCCCGAATGTAATAATCATACATCCTTTCCGTGGAGGCTCTTTCCATGTCCCCCTGAGGTGAGTAGGAGGGTAAACCTAACCTAAGCCTAACTAACCAAACCCAGGTGACCGTTGGAGTAATTCCCCTGTCGGAAGAAATACCCAAGGTACCGGTTGGGAATCGAACCCGGGACCCTTAGGCTCGTAGCCAGGTGCAGTGAGCATTACACCACGGTCCACCAGAGATTGGAACCAGAGACCTTCAGGAGCTGTGACAGTAGGACCACAAGCACGCCACTCTGACCACGCGTACAGGAGGGGGGTACGTCGTGCCTGTGCAAATTGTGGCGGGATGAATCCATGGGTATTATTGGTGTGATGAATGGTCCACACCTCTCCCTCCCCTCCTCTTCTCTCTTCTGATCAATTTACTGAAGCTCTTCCCGGCTTTGCGGGGGGTCCTTCTCTGGCTTCTACACTCACCACCTCACGGCTGCAACAGAGGCACAAGTACTCGTCCGTGGGGACCCCTGTTCTATTACCACTGAGACTACCTAGCATTCCTCGCTACTTATCTAGCGGGCTCGGGTTAGATACCCGGTGGTACCATAGTATTTCTCCTAAAGGGGAGTTGAACTATTAATCACAATGGTCTGGTTAACTAGGCTTAAGTTGGGTTTAGGACCTCTACTGTCACCACATAATCACCATCATCATCATCACATCAATTAATCGGGGTAGCCTCAACTACAAAGTGCCCCAATCCCAGAAGACAAATACCGCCTTTGAGGTTTATTTTAATGTAAAGCTGTATGTATTGTTAAAATACTAATTCAGTACATCTATGAGTTAAACAGTCTTCGTGTTGATTGTCTGATGAGTGATGACACCTCTGCAGAGCTCTTTGACCAATATTAAAACATTATCCGGCATTATAGATATATCACTAGGCCCGAGACAAATACGAGTACTATCAAATGTCCTGTTTTCTGAATTCTTAATTTGGGATCAGTTTGGTAATTTTCTTTCTTTGAATTGGGATGTTGTAGTTTTAAAATGATGATAAAACGGTTTCAATGCTCTCAATTCAACTGCTTTCTAACTGTCCTCGTGGTATAATGTACAGAGACCCTGGCTATAGGCCACGGGTTTGTTACTCAACTGGTAACGGGGAATTATTGTCTAAAAAATAATAATTCCCATGGTCACTAGAGTTCAGTTAATTAGTATTAGATTAGGTTAAGATGTTAATTGGCTCTACCCCATCATACTTACTATCATCGTCCTCTTATCCTATCTTGACACAGAAAGTATGTAAGCTACGATTAGTACATTCAGGCATCCTCTGGACAACGTTAGATTAGTACTGGCTAATATTCCCACAAACTTGGCTAAGTATTTATTTATTTCCAAAATTAGAACACAGTACCCCTCAACCCGATGCAAAGTCTGGTTTGAGCTGTATTACTTACCTATGTTAAGTGAGTTCCCGGGGGTGAGAAGGACTCTTAAAACACCAACTGAGAAATGGTAGAAACACATTTTTCTCGCTTATATCCGTATTAAACCACGCAAATATTGTGTCATATTTTATTTGGATCAGTTGAGATTAGCTTGAGCTTTCTAGACTGGCTAAGCACACGGCTTCCACGAGAACACCCTCACCGGTTCCCAGTGGTGGGGAATCCAGGATTCAAACTCCAGACAAGTGTATTTAGATTATGTTTCCCTAAATATTTTCCCACTCCTCTTTCATCTTAGTACGGGTGCATTTACTCTAATATTACACCTTCCTTATCTTTGATCCATTAGTGTAGTTAAATGTGTGTATCTCAAACGGGGTGTGCGACGCAAGGTAAATACAACACTAACTTTTTATTATAAAATGCACACCACCCAGAACATCTTTCAACTATTCATCACTGAAAAGAAAAGACCCAAGCTCACTTATGATACATTTTTTGGACCGTTTCACACGAATCACTTTATTGGACTCACAGTTCTGCAGACCAGAGCACTACCGATTGAGTTTTATGTTAGTTTCACAAAGTCAGTAGTTTAATTTGCTTAAGAAGTGTGTATTATTATTTATAAATTAATTAAATTAATAATAATACTATAGTTATGATTTATATAAAATATAATATAATAACATATAAAAAATAAGTAATTGATTAGTTCTCCTTTGTACTTCAAATTAATATGTACACACACAAGAATTTCTCAGGACATTATCAACAAAACGGGTCAGGTGTAGAGCAGATATGTTAGTACCTTTTTATTATCAGCCTTAATTATTACAACACCTTCCATTGGTGTTTAATGTTCTGAAAATTTTACTGAAGGGTTTTCATATCTAATTTCAATGATGGTTTTGTATTTCATTTCAGTGCATCATCATTAAAATAATTAAGATAATTTTAAAGTTGGCTTCAGTATTTTTAAACAACTTCTGCCCCTTCACCATTCACATACCCGTACCCCAATACATTATTTGTTTGCATGTTGTTTATATATATATATATATTGGCACAGAGCGTTGCTTGGAGTACATCATAGAAGGTTGTCTACACGTTGTACCCACAATGATTTTATGATAGTTATTATTACATTGTGGAGCAGGAGGGATATAAAACCTAACTTAAGCCTAACTAACTAACTAAATCCTGTTGACTGTTGTGATCATTCCACTTTTGTTAAATATACCTATGGTACCTACCGGGGATCAAGCCCGGGACCCCTAAGTTCGAGGACAGGTTTACTGACCACTATACCACTAGTCCTATTGTATATATATAT
>CABFVZ010004712.1:0-20676 GCA_902151445.1 Timema monikensis | reverse complement strand
TTTTTAAGTTTATTGTTGGCCCTGAGAAGGGCCTACAACAGTTTAGTCTATTTTTGTTATTTTTGGTTTGTCAGTTGTCTTATTGATAGTAATTTGTCCGTGGTACGACCACTTGTGGATATGCTCACCTTTCTGCCGTCGTACACAGATGATTAAGGATATTTGAAGTAAATTTCCAAAGATTAAGCTTCTATTCAAACGTTGAATTTAAGCAGATTAGCCGCCTATTCCGGATAAGCCGGAACTTCAGCTGAGGTGTCAGGCTGGACGTCCCTCGTCCTAGATCCTGACATGGATAATCACACGATAAGCACACGATAAACGAATAAAGAACCTTTCACTTTAAGGTCTAAGCTTAGACTCCGTCTCGTCCGTTCGTGGAGTCTACACAACCCTTGCTTTGATCTTTATAAACTCACGAGTCTAAACAACCCTTGTTTTGATCTTTATAAACTCACGAGTCTAAACAACCCTTGTTTTTATCTTTATAAGCTCAAGATTCTAAACAACCCTTGTTTTGATCTTTATAAGCTCACGAGTCTAAACAATCCTTGCTTTGATCTTTATAAACTCACGAGTCTAAACAACCCTTGCTTTGATCTTTATAAACTCACGAGTCTAAACAACCCTTGTTTTGATCTTTATAAACTCACGAGTCTAAACAACCCTTGTTTGGATCTTTATAAGCTCACGAGTCTAAACAATCCTTTCTTTGATCTTTATAGACTCACAAATATAAACAACCCTTGCTTTGATCTTTGTAGGCTCAAAAGTCTAAACAACCCTTGTTCTGATCTTTGTCGACGCATGAGTCTAAACAACCCTTGTTTTGATCCTTATAGACACTCGAGTCTAAACAACCCTTGCTTTGATCTTTATAAACTCATGAGTCTAAACAACCCTTGTTCTGATCTTTGTCGACGCATGAGTCTAAACAATCCTTTCTTTGATCTTTATAGACTCACAAATATAAACAACCCTTGCTTTGATCTTTATAGACTCATGAGTCTAAACAACCCTTGATTTGATTTAATATTTGGCAGCCTATTTCAGATTTTTGTGATTAGGGCCCTCTTACTAATCGATGACACTTTATGGTCTATAGTGTAGATATTATTTTTCAGTATGTATTACTTACTACCCATCCAGTGTGTACCCCCATTTACACTAATGGAGTATAAATGAGAATGATATAGTTTTAGAGGACAAGTGCATGTACACGCATTTAACTGGAGAGAGTGTGGAAAATCAATTAGCAAAAAATAACTCAACACATCTGGCTGGGATTCGAATACTGCTAACAAGAATAAAGACATAATATGCTGGTTATATGTTACATATGAGCATATATATGCCCTCCTTGAAGTGACATTCCTCACATTATGAGTCTAGCAGCTGGAGCTTCCAAACCACTCATGCAGCCCTTAATTACCTAAATGTTTTCTGTTGTAACACTTAACAACATATTTTATTGGTTTGAAGGATGCTACACAAATGATTCTAGCCATTTGCTCTCTTCTCGGAACAGTGACATTTTTCGTGAAATTTCGCTGAAAACTAGATAATTTCACCTTTTCATTATTACTTTTTGTAATCATAAAATTGAATAGTAATGTTCTAAGAGCTCTTTAAGAGCCATGAATCCACTAACATTTTGAAGTGAACGATGTTTTTAAATAACGTACCATTTCTTAAGAAATGCAACTATTTCTCTTTGTCTGATTTTGATCCATAATGCCTCTTTATAAAATAATAAGAGTTGTGTAGCTTTTTTATTTTGAAGATAATAGTCTTAGTTACAGTAATGAATAACAAGAAAATAATTATATTTAATTCACGCTAACATATAATATTTAAAAAAGTATATTTTTATTTGTAAAATATTTGTATCCATGACTTTTCACTGTTAGGCTTAACAGTCACGCTAGCCTTTCCGAAACAATATATTAAACTTGATTTCCCCCGAATCAATTAATGGGCGCTAGAGTCCCCATAACCAGAGGACCGAAGCAAGGAAACAATGACCCAATTAGAACCGCTTCATTAATTGAACCCTGTTCCCAATTCTTTACCGGTGCAAAACATTTCATACAAATAAAGGATTGCTCCCTGGCATTGTTCCATGACGGTTACACACGATAGTACTAATATTAACCCTGGTTTAACAACCCCCAACAAGTCGTTTCCTTTCAATAGCCACCCTCCACCCTTTTGTTTTGTTTGGCAATATGTATCTCCGGTTCACCTGTATGATCGGTTATTTATTAGTACAATAAAATACCTTAACTCCAGGACCTGGTTTTTAATATGAACTAATTACAAAGATGATTGTGTTTAGATTAAAGTTACTATATAGCATTTATAATTAAAATTCATTTAACTCACTTCAATGATAGAATAGTCTCAAGTGTCAATCCAACTGGACTGCCTAAGACGAGGATATTATGGTTCGAATACCAGTTGTATACTATAAGGGTAAAGTTTCCCTAAATGGTTTGTCACTCTTACAAGGAGAAAATTCGTGTACAATTCCTCTAAATTCCACCTTCCTCGTCCCTTCTACAATAATGTATTCAGTGCATATGAGAATATCCGCAATGGGATGCAAGATGTGATACCAAGAAACATTTACTTTGTGAGGAGGGTGGACTATAATGATTAAAAAAAACTTAATTGTTAGTTAATATGACCTTGACACAGAGTCCAACGAATGTCTGGTTTACCGCGTCTTAACAGCCATTCACATTATCAGTATATAGGAGGAAAGAACATGGAGAGTGGAAAAACATTTAGAAAAACCGCTCTCAATACACCTGCCAGGACTAGAACCACAAGATTTCTGTCACGGGACTGGAACCACAAGCTCCCTGTCATAGGACTGGAACCACAATCTCCCTGTCAAGGGACTAGAACAACAAGCTCTCTGTCATAGGACTAGAACCACAAGCTCCCTGTCAAGGGTCTAAAACCACAATCGCCCTGTCATAGGACTAGAACCACAAGCTCCCTGTCACGGGACTAGAACCACAAGTTCCCTGTCACGGGACTAGAACCACAAGCTCCCTGTCATGGGACTAGAACCACAATCTCCCTGTCATTGGACTAGAACCACAAGATCCCTGTCACGGGACTAGAACCACAATCTCCCTGTCACGGGACTGGAACCACAAGCTCCCTGTCACGGGACTAGAACCACAAGCTCCCTGTCATGGCACTAAAACCACAAGCTCCCTGTCACGGGACTAGAACCACAAGCTCCCTGTCATGGGACTAGAACCACAAGCTCCCTGTCACGGGACTAGAACCACAAGTTCCCTGTCACGGGACTAGAACCACAAGCTCCCTGTCATGGGACTAGAACCACAATCTCCCTGTCATGGGACTAGAACCACAAGCTCCCTGTCACGGGATTAGAACCACAAGATCCCTGTCATGGCACTAAAACCACAAGCTCCCTGTCACGGGACTAGAACCACAAGCTCCCTGTCGTTGGACTAGAACCACAAGCTCCCTGTCACGAGACTAGAGCCACAATATTCCTATCACGGGCAAACAAGATCAAGAGATATTGACACATTGATCCACAATCGCATAGTCTTGTTTCTATTTAATATTTTTCTTATTTTAAATCCAATTTCATTTTTAACTCTTTAAATATTGAGATAAACATCCTATTTCAACCACATACCTACACAAAAACTTGTAGATCTATCCAATTAATAATAAAAATTACCCAAGAATTGGTGACGGACTCAAAGTGTTCTGCTCCATTCAAATTTGGAAGAGCTATGTTTACTAAATAACTATTTACCACCGTTTAAAATCATGAGACGTCACTATACTCAAGTTAGATGATCAGGGTGAGAGTATACCTTTAAAATGAAGGTCGTTTTGATCTAAATTTGGCTGATATTTGGTGGAGGGGAACTACAACACGATCAAGAGTGGCTTAGAATCCTTAGATAAGATACCCTCCCAACATTTTCCCCAACATCCCTGACACTGCACTCTAACCAAAAGGAATGAAGGTGATAAAAATACCACGGGTTGAAACATCTCCCAACTTTCTCCCCAACATCCCTGACACAGCACTCTAACCAACACGAATGAAGGGGTAACAAATAGCACGCGGGTTGAAAAATATCTCACCTTTCTTCTTCAACATCCCTGAGACTGCACTCTAACCAACAGGAATGAAGGGGTAACAAATATCACGGGTTGAAACATCTCCAAACTTTCTCCTCAACATCCCTGACACTGCACTCTAACCAACAGGAATGAAGGGGTAACAAATATCACGGGTTTACAATTCTCCCACCTTTCTCTTCAACATCCCTGACACTGCTCTCTAGCCAACACGAATGAAGGTGTTATAAATATCACGGGTTGAGACAACTCCAAACTTTCTCTTCAACATCCCTGAGACTGCTCTCTAGCCAACACGAATGAAGGTGTTACAAATATCACGGTTTGAAACATCTCCCACCTTTCTCTTCAACATTCCTGAGACTGCTCTCTAGCCAACACGAATGAAGGTGTTACAAATACCACGGGTTGAAACATCTCCAACCTTTCTCCCCAACATTCCTGACACTGCTCTCTAGCCAACACGAATAATGGGGTAACAAATACCACGGGTTGAAACATCTCCAACCTTTCTACCCAAAATCCCTGACACTGCTCTCTAGCCAACACGATTGAAGGTGTTATTAATATCACGGGTTGAAACATCTACCACCTTTCTCTTCAACATCCCTGAGACTGCTCTCTAGCCAACACGAATGAAGGTGTTACAAATTACCACGGGTTGAAACATCTCCAACCTTTCTCCCCAACATCCCTGACACTGCTCTCTAGCCAACACGAATGAAGGTGTTATAAATATCACGGGTTGAAACATCTCCAAACTTTCTCCCCAACATCCCTGACACTGCTCTCTAGCCAACACGAATGAAGGAGTTATAAATATCAGGGGTAAAACCTCTCTCAACTTTCTCCCCAACATCCCTGACTATGCACTCTAACCAGCACAAATGAAGGGGTAACAAATATCACGGGTTGAAACATCTCCCACCTTTCTCCTCAACATCCCAGACACTGCACTCTAGCCAACACGAATGAAGGAGTTATAAATATCACGGGTTGAAACCTCTCTCAACTTTCTCCACAACATCCCTGACTATGCACTCTAACCAACACGAATGAAGGGGTAACAAATATCACGGGTTGAAACATCTCCCACACTTTTCCCCAACATCCCTGACACTGCACTTTAGCCAACATCAATGAAGGTGTTACAAATATCACGGGTTGAAACATCTCCCAACTTTCTCCCCAACATCCCTGAGACTGCTCTCTAGCCAACACGAATGAAGGTGTTATAAATATCACGGGTTGAAACATCTCCCAACTTTCTCTTCAAAATCCCTGAGACTGCTCTATAGCCGACACGAATGAAGGTGTTACAAATACCACGAGTTGAAACATCTCCCACCTTTCTCTACAACATCCCTGAGACTGCTCTCTAACCAACAGGAATGAAGGCGTTATAAATATCACAAGTTGAAAAATCTCTCAACTTTCTCCCCAACATCCCTGACACTGCACTCTAACCAACACGAATGAAGGGGTAACAAATATCACGGGTTGAAACATCTCCCAACTTTCTCCCCAACATCCCTGACACTGCACTCTAACCAACACGAATGAAGGGGTAATAAATATCACGGGTGAAACATCTCCCACCTTTCTCCCCAACATCCCTGACAATGCACTCTAACCAACAGGAATGAAGTTGTTATAAATATCACGGGTTGAAACATCTCTCTCATTTCTCCTCAACAACCACTGACACTGTACTCTAGCCAACACGAATAAAGGGGTAACAAATAAAACGGGTGAAACATCTCCCACCTTTCTCACCAACATCGCTGACACTGCACTCTAACCAACAGGAATGAAGGTGTTATAAATATCAGGGGTTGAAACATCTCTCAACTTTCTCCTCAACATCCCTGACACTGCACTCTAACCAACAGGAATAAAGGTGTTATAAATACCACGGGATGAAAAATTTCTCACCCTTCTCTTCAACATCCCTGACACTGCACTCTAAACAAAAGGAATGAAGGTGTTACAAATACCACGGGTTGAAACTTCTCCCACCTTTCCCCCCAACATCCCTGACACGGCTCTCTAGCCAACACGAATAATGGGGAAACAAATATCACGGGTTGAAAAATCTCTCACCTTTCTCTTCAACATCCCTGAGACTGCACTCTAACCAACACGAATGAAGGTGTTACAAATACCACGGGATGAAAAATCTCCTACCTTTCTCTTCAATATCCCTGAGACTGCACTCTAACCAACACGATTGATGGGGTAAAAAATATCACGGGTTGAAACATATCCCACCTTTCTCTTCAACATCCCTGAGAGTGCACTCTAAACAACACGAATGAAGGTGTTACAAATACCACGTGTTGAAACATCTCCCTCCGTTTCCCCAACATCCCTGACACTGCACTCCAACCAAAAGGAATGAAGGTGATACAAATACCACGGGTTGAAACATCTCCCAACTTTCTTCCCAACATCCCTGACACTGCACTCTAACCAACACGAATGAAGGGGTAACAAATAGCACGCGGGTTGAAAAATATCTCACCTTTCTCTTCAACATCCCTGAGACTGCACTCTAACCAACAGGAATGAAGGGGTAACAAATATCACGGGTTGAAACATCTCCAAACTTTCTCCTCGACATCCCTGACACTGCACTCTAACCAACAGGAATGAAGGGGTAACAAATATCACGGGTTTACAATTAACCCACCTTTCTCCTCAACATCCCTGACACTGCTCTCTAGCCAACACGAATGAAGGTGTTATAAATATCACGGGTTGAAACAACTCCAAACTTTCTCTTCAACATCTCTGAGACTGCTCTCTAGCCAACACGAATGAAGGTGTTACAAATATCACGGTTTGAAACATATCCCACCTTTCTCTTCAACATCCCTGAGGCTGCTCTCTAGCCAACACGAATGAAGGTGTTATAAACACCACGTGTTGAAACATCTCCAACCTTTCTCCCCAACATCCCTGACACTGCTCTCTAGTCCAACACGAATAATGGGGTAACAAATACCACGGGTTGAAACATCTCCAACCTTTCTCCCCAACATCCCTGACACTGCTCTCTAGCCAATACGATTGAAGGTGTTATAAATATCACGGGTTGAAACATCTACCACCTTTCTCTTCAACATCCCTGAGACTGCTCTTTAGCTAACACGAATGAAGGTGTTACAAATACCACGGGATGAAACATCTCCAACCTTTCTCCCCAACATCCCTGACACTGCACTCTAGACAACGAGAATGAAGGTGTTATAAATATCACGGGTTGAAACATCACCAAACTTTCTCCCCAACATCCCTGACACTGCTCTCTAGCCAACACGAATAATGGGGTAACAAATACCACGGGTTGAAACATCTCCAACCTTTCTCCCCAACATCCCTGACACTGCTCTCTAGCCAACACGAATGAAGGTGTTATAAATATCATCGGTTGAAACATCTCCCACCTTTCTCTTCATCATCCCTGAGACTGCTCTCTAGCCAACACGAATGAAGGTGTTATAAATATCACGGGTTGAAACATCTCCCAACTTTCTCTTCAAAATCCCTGAGACTGCTCTATAACCAACACGAATGAAGGTGTTACAAATACCACGAGTTGAAACATCTCCCACCTTTCTCTTCAACATCCCTGAGACTGCTCTCTAACCAACAGGAATGAAGGTGTTATAAATATCACTAGTTGAAACATCTCTCAACTTTCTCCCTAATATCCCTGACACTGCTCTCTAACCAACACGAATGAAAGGGTAACAAATATCACGTGTTAAAACATCTCTCACCTTTCTCTTCAACATCCCTGACACTTCTCTCTAGCCAACACGAATGAAGGTGTTATAAATACCACGGGTTGAAACATCTCCCACCTTTCTCCCCCACATCCCTGAGACTACACTCTAACCAAAACGAATGATGGGGTAACAAATATCACGGGTTGAAAAATCTCTCACCTTTCTCTTCAACATCCCTGAGACTGCTCTCTAGCCAACACGAATGAAGGGGTAACAAATACCACAAGTTGAAACATCTCCCACCTTTCTCCCCTACATCCCTGACACTGCACTCTAACCAACACGAATGAAGATGTTACAAATACCACGGGTTGAAAAATCTCTCACCTTTCTCTTCAAAATCCCTGAGACTGCTCTCTAGCCAACACGAATGAAGGTGTTACAAATACCATGGGTTGAAACATCTCCCACCTTTCTCCTCCACATCCCTGACACTGCACTCTAACAAACAGGAATGAAGGTGTTAAAATATCACGGGTTGAAACATCTCCCAACTTTCTTCCCAAAATCCCTGACACTGCTTTCTAGCCAACACGAATGAAGGGGTAACAAATATCACGGATTAAAACATATCTCACCTTTCTCTTCAACATCCCTGACACTTCTTTCTAGCAAACACGAATGAAGGGGTAACAAATATCACGGGTTGAAACATTTCCCAACTTTCTCCTCAACATCCCTGACACTGCTCTCTAGCCAACACGAATGAAGGTGTTATAAATATCACGGTTTGAAACATCTCCAACCTTTCTCCTCAACATCCCTGACACTGCTCTCTAGCCAATAAGAATGAAGGTGTTACAAATACCACGGGTTGAAACTTCTCCCAACTTTCTCCTCAACATCCTTGACACTGCTCTCTAGCCAACAAAAATGAAGGTGTTATAAATATCACGGGTTTAAACATCTCCAACCTTTCTCCTCAACATCCCTGACACTGCACTCTAACCAACAGGAATGAAGGTGTTATAAATATCACTGGTTGAAACATCTCCCACCTTTCTCTTCAACATCCCTGAGACTGCTCTCTAACCAATAGGAATGAAGGGGTAACAAATATCACGGGTTGAAACATCTCCAACCTTTCTCCCCAACATCCCTGACACTGCACTTAACCAACACGAATGAAGGGGTAACAAATATCACGGGTTGAAACATCTCTCAACTTTCTCCTCTACATCCCTGACACTGCTCTCTAACCAACAGGAATGAAGGTGTTACGAATTCCACGGGTTGAAACATCTCCAACCTTTCTCCCCAACATCCCTGACAATGCTCTCTAGCCATAAGGAATTAAGAGGTTACAAAAACTATGAGAATACTCAATACAAACAAATCTCGATTTAATTTCAGGCCCCGACCCACATAGCTCTACCAAACGGACATTCAATATAATGATCTGCAGTTTAATTAGTGCTGTTCCTTTATTCATGGTTTAAATTTGGGCGTCTGTGTGTTTGGCCAAATTTGTGTAAGTCATCTACTAATGAGACCCTGTTTTTAAAAAGTGCAAGTCTAATACATTACACACACATTTTGGAAAAATTTAGTAGTTAATGAGTAATGACTTAATCTAATCCCTTAAGAGGATTGGAAGTGAAGGATAAAGTTTGAAGACTTGCTCTTACATCAATATGTGACAAAAATAAAGCAATCTTAATTAGCAAACTACCCTGATTCCAGTCCTTCAAGATTGACCAAATGAAATGAGAGTCAGACTGCTTATACAACTTATCCACCACTGCTGTGACAAAAGAACGCATTGTTACGTTGGATGCTAAACACATCTCTCTTCTCTGCAGTTATTATTATTATTATTATTATTATTATTAGCACCGCGTCTTACTACCCGTTCGGGTTATACGCACTTACGCTAATGTGTAATGGTAGGGTGATAGTGAGATGAAATGGAGGACCTACAATTTAACGTGGAATCCGACCACGGTGGAGGCCTGGCATTCCCCACATTCACAAGATGTCTTGTCAGAGGTGAAGGAAGGGTTTGGCAATCAGATAAATCTTTGCCGGGACCGAGGATTGAACCCCGGCCGCCAGCACAGAAGTCTGACACCTTACCCCTAGACCGCCAGGTCACCCTCTCTGCAGTAATAAATGCAGTGAGACGGGTCGGAAATGTATAACAAATAATGTGTCGCGGTGTTGGACATAAGACCTTCTCACGTGTTAAGTATGTGTATCTTATCTAAGCTTCCACCCCATGTCATGAGCCCAATTCACCCTCGATACCATATGATACATTGCATCACACTATTTGAATCTGTAGGTATAAAAAGTGTTGTTAAAGGGCAGGTGAAAGGGTAGTAAACAATGAGCGACGGATTTGGTATCGTCATTTTATATTGCAGCTAGTTAATGGAAGTGTTTTAAATTGATATCAATGGGCATGAGACAGGATGCACGCTTAATCCAAGGTACGTATACATATTTAACTTGTGGTTTTAATTACTTCTATTCAAAGTAATGAGTCACCGCTCGTTGGGGTTCATCTAGGCCTTATTCTTCTTCTATTGTTGCATTGTATTGTGTGTTAAAAATAGTCAACTTGTGGTTATTTAATTATATATTACAAACTTAGCTTTAATGTTTCTCTAGTCCACTGTCCTACATGTTTTACAAGAGTGGCACCCTTCGATACATGCCCTATATTTCACGGCACCCTTGCTACGAAACGTCCTTATACATTTTAGGAAGACCGGAACATAGAACATGCTTAAACAAATATAATCACATTTAACTTTAAATTTATTAAGTACTCCCAAAAACAAATCGAATAAATTTTGTTGAATGTAATACTGTCAATTTTTAAAACTTAAGACAGTAAATATAATAAAAAAGTGTTTTATCGAGAAAGTGTAAAAAAATTGACCAAATTGATGAATTACGTTAGTAATAAAACCTTTTTTTCAACTACAAATTTTAGTCATGTACAATAATATTATTATTATATTATGTTAGGCCTTAAAGATGACAGTCTTACCTTGATGTGTTACACCATGGTCCTATCTCATACACTGGGCCATAGTAGAACCATACAAGGTAAGCTAGCTACCTTTCAGGGTAAACTATGTTTACTGTATATAGCAACAGAAAATGAAAATCTGAAAATAAATGTTAAATTAGGGTGTTCATATTTTTATTGCTGAATCTTCATAACTGTCAAAACCATTTATATTTCGAAGTGGAGACTAAATTGACGAATACTTGAAGCAAAGTTGAAGTTTTAGAAGGACTCATGTTAAATAAAGCAATATTTTTAGTGCAATATGTCTGAAGGTGATTAACAATTTCTCAACATTTTCGCTGCTCTCCTAGGAGCCATTACTTCTTGTCAACTGATTGCTACAACAAACATAACCAACTTTACCTCACTGATTGATTCAATAAACAAACCATAAATAATTGGTTTGTCTACAACATTATTACTAGTTTGATGAGTGAACTAGAGATAGTTTGAAAATGTTACTGCCTCGTAAAATAAACGAGCGATACCGATATTAGTTACTAAAAGTTGCTTGTACTCGAAGAATATCACGAACAAAAGTTAAATATGATAAATATAAAGAGAATAGAAAAAATTTTAGAACTAAAGAAAGTGTTGAAGTCATTTGCAATGGATTATAATTTGGAGCCAATTTGAAGTATTTATAAAATCATTTCCACATCAAATTGTTAATGAGACCGACTAAAGGTCATAAGGATCTTGGTTTGATGATAAATGAGTCCTAAAAAAAAAGAGTATATCTGTGTAAAATATCGCCCTATAAAGATGATAGTAACATTCATGGCACACGTATTGAGTAGTATCCTTTTAGGTTAAGCTAGCTTGTGCATTGTGTGTTGTGCTTTGAAATGAGTAATTATTTAAACCCCGTTGGTGGTCGAATAGTCTAAGGCGTCACTCTCGCAATACACTGGACTACTGATGATGGGCACTTGGGTGTTCTGAGGTTTAGTTCCTAAAATATTTTCCACTCTCCTTCCCAAAAAATGTGGATACACTTTCATCAAATTTAACCTTCCTAATCCTTAACACATTAGCGTAGTTAGTATAGATGTTATAACCCAAACGAGTAGATGTGGTGCTAAATAAAGTTTAAAAAAATGCAAGATACAGCTCCCTGCTTCCTCCAATATACTTACCTCTCTCTCAAATAAAAATTATAATATTGGTTTTTTTTAATATTGCTTTGATATTAACTAAACATATTTGTATTTTTTACTATCAGTTGTTTTAATAAGAAATACATATTGTTATATTTTTATTAACGTATTTTTATGGTATCACTATTATCATATAAACAAAAAATCAAACATAAATTATGTCTTATAATAAACATCTTTAAAAGTGGATATTTTCAACCTACTTACTCTCGGAAGTGTAAACGCTTGCGAATAACAAATGGCCTGAGTGTCTCGTCTTGAATGTAGGAGCTATGAAAGTGATAGCAACTAATCTGGACACATTTAATTAATAACACTGTCTTGTGCCACATGGTCAGTGCTCTTCATGGCCAGGGAATGACTATTACAAGGTCGCCTCATTAGATAAACATTCACACTCATACAAGTTGGTAGATTCAAGTTAACTCTAGACTAAAGGAAACTACAATTACTTCTTCGTATTTAATATTATTATTATTAGCACCGCGTCTTACTACCCGTTCGGGTTATACAAACTTACGCTAATGTTTAATGGTAGGGTGATTGATTGTGAGATGAAATGAAGGACCTACAGTTTAACGTGGAATCCGAACCACGGTGGAGGTCTGGCATTCCACACATTCACAAGATGTCTTGTCAGAGGTGAAGGAAGGGTTTGGTAATCAGATAAATCTGTGTCGGGACCAAGGATTGAACCCCGGCCGCCAGCACAGAAGTCTGACACCTTACCCCTAGACCACCAGGTCACCTCGTATTTAATAAAACGATGTTAAGATATCACCACCGGAGATTTAAAATAAGTACCGTATTGATTTTAAAAATCAATTCTATGAATATGTATAAAAATTAATATGGTACAATGTGTTTCAATAAACTCATTGTGGAGTAAATCTTATATTTTAGATTAAATAGGGTTACTTTAAAGCAGAATACAACTAAACCTACCCTTGGCACCATTATTAATATATTGATTAGATAAAATATTGTTTTATTTTAAAAGTTTTGTAATGGTAGGCATACAGACTTTGATTAAAAACTAGCTGCATACTTCTAGCGTTGCCATTGTTATGTTAATGGTATCGTGAAATTTCGCTTCTAATAATTTAAGTTTGAAATTTCTGTTTGTATTTTAATTTGTAACATCTTTTTGTTGTAATAAAAACATATATGAAACAAATGATTGCTATATTCAACAGTGGTCGCTTTAAAGTGTTAGACAGAGGAAAATATCCCAGAGTGAGCTCGCAGTAATGATTTGGTTTATGTGACGCTAAATTTACGTCAGTTGGCCCAAGATTTCATATTATTAACATGTTTAATATGGTATAGGTCAAAGATGGCCAACACGTAGATTGCAATCGACCGGTCGATCATTAGATCACTAACGTTTCATGAGCGAATTGTTTCACAACTCGCCCGATAGAGGTCAGATTGAGACTAGGTCTCTAACAAACTGTCTCCTGCAACTGCGTCACGCCTCCCGGCCACCAGTACCCCTCGTATGTCTGTGAGAAACAAAAAATTAGTTATCTGTTGCTTTCGGTCTTTGAACTATTTTGTTAGCTTTGTTACGTTTGTTAAAGTTTTGTAAAAATGAGTGCAACAAAAAAAAACCTAAAACATATCTGTTTCATCAAGAATGGGAACTGGGCTACTTTTTCGTTATGGTTAAAGAAAAGTGTTGCTGCTTAATTTGCAATACTCAGTGGTGATACCAAAGAAGGGGAATTTGGAGCGGCACTTCAACGCACTGCATGGTAAATATCAATCCGATTTTTCACCCAACAGTGAAATCAGAAAGAAAAAATAACAGGGAATTAAATCTGAACTGACTGCGCAGTGAAAAATGTTCACAAAACCATACGATCAAAGGCCACAACCATCGACTCCTTTCAAATGAATCATAAATTAGCAACAAGATATAAACCTTTTTCTGATGGTGAATTTATCAAGGATATTTTTGTGGAAATAGCAGATTCTCTATTTGAAAATTTCAAGAATAAGGGTGAAATAAAAAAAGCTCTTCAAAATCTGCAATTATTTCGGAATACGATCAAGAGACGTATAGAAAAGATGAACCAAAATATAAATAAGCGACTGTTAAAGGATATTAACCAATATGTTTCATATTCTTTGCAATTCAATGAATCAACAGTTGTCAGTGACACTGCTCAACTGCCCGTTTTTATCGGAATGGTTTTTGAAGATTCTTCAAAATAAGAATTTTTGGGAATGATTTCATTGAAAGGAAGAACACGAGGTATCGATATTTTCAATGTGTTTAAGGAGCAGATTGACAAGATTAATTTGCCTTTATTTAGGATAGTGTTAATGTCCACCAATGGAGCAATGGTGATGACGGGTAATTTCAATAGATTCATAGCCTTGTGTTAAAAAGATGAAGATTTTCCAGATTTATTAGCTATCATTGCATCATTCATCAGCAAGTTTTAGCTAGCAAGAGGCATAATACAAAATGAGTAATTGATATTGATTTTAAATCGTCAATTCTGTCATAAGTAAATCTCTTCAAAGGCTGCTCTTTAAAATGAATTTGGTTACCTGGTGGTCTAGGGGTAAGTTGTCGGACTTCTGTGTCGGGGCTCCAGAGTTCAATCCTTGGTCCTGGCCCAGATTTATCTTATTGTCAAACCCTTCCTTCGCCTTTGACAAGACGTGTATTAACCACAACTTGTGAGTGTGGGGAATGCCAGGCCTACACTGTGGTTCGGATCCCCCGTTAAACTGTAGGTCCTCCATTTTATCTCACAATCACCATACCATTACACATTTGCGTGAGTATAACCCTAATGAGTAGTAATATACGGTGCTAATAATAATATTATTATTATTAATAATAATAAAATGCAATTAGACGATAAAGAACAAGATTTGGTTTTGCACACGGATGTCAGCTGGCTCAGTTGGAGTAGTATCTTACAAATATTTCCTGACTTGAATCATAATTATCAGTTTTCTTGAACAGAGGGGTGATGATTATCATCAATTGCGTGATCTTGACTGGCTATGTGATCTGGTATTATTGACAGATTTTACCGTAAAACTTAGTGAGTTGGAACTATAAGGGAGAAATAAAACAATCAGTGAATTGATTATCAGTGTGTCTGCTGGAAGAGCAAAGCACTGGCTATGATTAAGGATCTCGTAAATAAACATTTTGTTCGATTTACAAACATCATGGATCATTTGCAAAGAAAAAACATAAAGAAAACATAGTTTTTAAATTTGGGAAAATATGTAGCCAAAGTCCAAACTGTTTTTGATGACTTCGAAACCAGATTCAGTGACTTTACGAAAATTGATGATTTGATTCAGTTTACCATTTATCCATTAGATGAGGAGACAGACACACAACCAATTGTAAATAAATTTGTAAAGCTATTTCAATTGGAGCAAGTTATACTGGAAAATGAAATAATTACACTGTAATGTGACATATTTCTAAAATCCAGGTGTTCAGAAAAATATTTTTGGAACTTTGTTTCAAAGGAAAAGTATCCTAATTTGAAAAAACATTTACATTCCTGCTTTGCATCTACATATATATACGAATCAGCATTTTCGTATTTAAAACAAACAAAAACTAAGAATCGTTCGAATTTAACAGACCAACACACTGAAGATTGTCTGAGATTGGCATTGTTACTTATACATCAAACTTTTTAGCCTTGGTGGAAGAGATGAAGGCACAAACTTTACATTAATTGTGTAAATTATTTAATAACTTTTAAAGTAGTTTTTTAAAGAGTTGACATTTAATAAAACTCATAGTATTATTCAAATTGTATCATATAGCTCAAACACATGTAGAGAATCCACAGGTTCTACCTACAGGAAATCAATCACAAAGGTATGGCTATGATTTAAAAATTTTGGAATAAAATTGAATTATAATGTCGATCACTAGGAGTAGAGGGGTAATAAAGTAGATCTCAGTTCCAATCAATTTGGCCACCCCTGGTATAGATCACATCCGAACTTTCAAATAAGTAGAAGAGACCGGGGCATGTTGCAGCACGAAAAGGGGTATGTTGTAAAATTTGTTCTAATATTAAAATTCATTATTTTCACCCCAGCCAATAGCTCAACATTTTGTAATCTCTGCACTGCACCACTCTTTAAGTTCCTCATCATATTCCTGACCAGACGATATGTTTGACTCTTATCAGTTGAGCCATCTCATCTTCGTGGGTTTTATTATATTCTTTGTTGTATATTGTATTTCTATTCTTTTGAGTTTTTTACTTTTAATTCTTATGAAGCTATTTTTATTCTTCTGTTTCGGCTATTTATGAGGTACCTGAGATTTAAAATATCAAAATTTGCATGCTAATTTTAATTATAATACATATTAATACAATTTGAACTGTTAGTGACTTAAGGAACCGGAATAGAGTGGATTTTAATGAAATAAAACCTAAAACATATAAACACAGAACCCATTTTATGGCTTGCTTTGTAAACATTTGGTTATATGGCTTTAATAAAGAAAAAAACAAAAACCCATTGTTATAAATGACAACCGCATTATTGCTTTTTTTTTATACCTGGATCCTTATTTAGTAGTTCTCATATTATGTTCTAGTATTTTGATATTTCTAATTTCATATATCATTAAGTTATTAATATTCAAAATTATTTAATTTGAGATTAATAACTACCAATAATGTTCGGGATACGTTGCAACACTCGTTGCCATCTGAACTACACAATGGTGTTATTATTTTATTTTGGAAGGTGACCTGGCGGTCTAAGGGGTAAGGTGTCAGACTTCTATGCTGGTGGCCGGGGTTCAATCCTCGGTCCCAGCACAGATCTATCTGATTACCAAACCCTTCCTTCACCTCTGACAATACATCTTGTGAATGTGTGGAATGCCATGGCCTCCACCGTGGTTCGGATTCCACGTTAAATTGTAGGTCCTCCATTTCATCTCACAATCACCCTACCATTACACATTAGCGTAAGTTTGTATAACCCAAACGGGTAGTAAGACGAGGTGCTAAGAATAATAATAATATTTTATTTTGTACAGATAAACTATAGTGTCAAACGTCAAAAGAAGGTGTTTTATGATGATAACAGACTCAAATATTTATATAAAAATAATAACTTAACAAAAAACTAATACTAGATGAACGTAGAACACTTACACAACACTCAATTACAAAAACTCAACTGTAAGCTACGTATAAAAGACATATGAGCTCCCACTTGTTTGTTGCAAGGTACATCCGATGCAGCTAGCTCATACTACGTGTTTATCTAATCTTTGAGAATCTATAAACAAATATATAAAATGTTTGTAGGCCCAAATTTATGTTTTAAATAACACACATTAGTTTTCATGTAAGTGTTAGTCACGAATTTAAAAACATTTTATATGGATAACAAACAATTAATGTGATGAATGTATAAAGATCTGTTTAAAAAATGTCCAGTGAATACGAGCATACACAAAGATTTCCGGAAACATTTTCTCACCAGGCCTATTTTTGTCATGGAAATACTTACTCCTAACCACAGCCAATGCTTACGATATACATAGCTAGCTACTATGATATAAACTACGTATTACGCATTTATAATCTTATACTTGAGTGAAAGCGTACCACTCGTACGTCTATTTATCGATCAAGGAAAATACGTTGACCCCAGCTGGGTTTCAACCCATGAATATTGGATTCTGATTCTGTCAATGTTAACAACATATCGTATTAAAATCCATAGAAAAATAAACAGTGAATGAACTATATAGATTTATCTATTGTGAATAAACTATTTTCGGAACATTACACCCGATGTAGAACATCCTTGGAAACATTAATTTTTTTTTTTTTTTTTTTTTTTTGCTTTAGTTACGTCAATGAACTTGCTTCTGAAGTTTCAAACATAATGAAAACCATCATCCTCTACAATCGAAACATCAAAATAAAACTTTGCTCACATTGTATCATGAAGTTATATATCTCACATCTACCAAGGCTTACTCTCATAATTAACATTTCGGCAAATAATTATCTTCTATGATCTTTGTAAAGGAAACATACCCACGTTCCATGAAACTTTGATATAGCCTACATTTTGATAGACTTATATTATATACAACGTTCATCAAATGATTAACAATCCAAGACTTTACTTTATTAACATATTCAATAGTTAAATACTACGTTCGTCACAGGTTCAAGAGTTCAATACTACGTTCGTCACAGGTCCAAGAGCTCAATACTACGTTCGGCACAGGTTCGAGAGGTCAATACTACGTTCGTCACAGGTTCGAGAGGTCAATACTACGTTCGTCACAGGTTCAAGAGCCCAATACTAGGTTCGTCACAGGTTCAAGAGGTCAATACTACGATCGTCACAGGTTCGAGAGCTCAATACTACGTTCGTCACATGTTCGAGAGGTCAATACTACGTTCGTCACAGGTCCAAGAGCTCAATACTACGTTCGTCACAGGTTCGAGAGGTCAATACTACGTTCGTCACAGGTTCGAGAGGTCAATACTACGTTCGTCACAGGTTCAAGAGCCCAATACTACGTTCGTCACAGGTTCAAGAGGTCAATACTACGTTCGTCACAGGTCCAAGAGCTCATTACTACGTTCGTCACAGGTTCAAGAGCTCAATACTACGTTCGTCACAGGTCCAAGAGCTAAATACTACGTTCGTCACAGGTTCAAGAGCTCAATACTACGTTCGTCACAGGTTCGAGATGGTCAATACTACGTTCGTCACAGGTCCAAGAGCTCATTACTACGTTCATCACAGGTCCAAGAGCTCATTACTACGTTCGTCACAGGTTAAAGAGGTCAATATTACGTTCGTAACAGGTCCAAGAGCTCATTACTACGTTCGTCACAGGTCCAAGAGCTCAATACTACGTTCGTCACAGGTTCGAGAGGTCAATACTACGTTCTTCACAGGTTCAAGAGCTCAATACTACGTTCGTCACAGGTTCAAGAGTTCAATACTACGTTCATCACAGGTCCAAGAGCTCATTACTACGTTCGTCATAGGTCCAAGAGCTCAATACTACGTTCGTCACAGGTTCGAGAGGTCTATACTACGTTCGTCACAGGTTCAAGAGCTCAATACTACGTTCGTCACAGGTTCGAGAGGTCAATACTACGTTCGTCACCGGTCCAAGAGCTCATTACTACGTTCGTCACAGGTCCAAGAGCTCATTACTACGTTCATCACAGGTCCAAGAGCTCATTACTACGTTCGTCACAGGTTCAAGAGNGTTCAAGAGCTCAATATTATGTTATTCACAGGTCCAAGAGCTCATTACTACCGTCGTCACAGGTCCAAGAGCTCAATACTACGTTCGTCACAGGTTCAAGAGCTCAATACTACGTTCGTTACAGGTTCTAGATTACAAATGTATTATTTAGGACCAAGGACACACAGACAAACAGAATTGTAAAATCAAATTATAATTTTGGTTTAAGGGCCAATTAAAGTCTAAAGATACGATATTAATCTCAAGGTTGTAAAATGTTCATGATTGCAAAACTCCCTCTATCTATGAGAATGTTTAGAGAAGAATAAAATCCAATCCTGTTCACTCCATGATCTCTACTCTTTGATGGCACTCGTGGACGTCTGTCAGTCTGTACAGGATAAACCAGGGATTGCGTCACACAGGATCTACACAAACCGTGTGGCGTGAGGAGAAGGGACCACGACAGAGCCGACTTGTGTCATCATATCATCTGGTTAATGTGGCCTCTTTTTATGCTATTTGCTAGCCTTGTAACATACATATAGTGTATATTGCTAGCCTTGTAACATACATATAGTGTATATTGCTAGCCTTGTAACATACATATAGCGTATATTGCTAGCCTTGTAACATACATATAGTGTCTAGGAGATATAGGAGCAGAGGAGCAACCAGACTGCTGGGCGCTGCTACAGAATATTCCTGTGGGCGGTCAGACTGAAGACAACACAGGCGGACTAGAGTCCAGTTTCCTTATAGGGCGCGGAACCAGTCATGGCTGTGCTGGGGTCATGAACCAGACACGTGGTCATATCAAACCTGCACTTTTATTGCTGGGCTATTCTTAGTTCAGCAACTCTTCGATCTGTTCTGCTCGTCTACTACTGGCGCCGTCTGTTGAGACCTAAGACCAGTTTTTCATCGACAGATTACAGATGAAGACTGCAGCATAGTCTGTTAGATAGCTATACAAGTTCTTCCTTTTAAATAAGGGGGCTGCATAGGTAACTGAAATATTGCCAATCCGATATTCCGCTGAGGTTAAATTTTCCTCCAATATTTACGATGTTTGTTACTTAAGTTTTGAGGGGCAAGGTCCCATGTGTAAATTCACAATTTCTTAAGGTATTTTATTATCATCAGTTTTATCTTGTTCCGATAAGAATCTAGAGTAATATCTTGTAAAAAAGGGCAGTTTTTAGTTTATACGTCCGGTCATAGAGAAATGTATACTATAGAGAGGACATCAAAGGTTAAAATATTCAGTCAAGTTTTTTTGGGTGGTTTTTCCACTGAGTCTCA
>CABFVZ010004711.1:31320-43954 GCA_902151445.1 Timema monikensis | reverse complement strand
ATACAATTCAGGGTTTTTATTAAAACTGTTTATTTGAGAAATGTCTTATTGGAGACAATTCAGAGTGGATACAATTCAGGATTTGGTAGATATAATCTGAGTCAATACAATTAAGGATTTGTATTAAAGCAATTTATTTGAAAACTGTCTGAATGGAGATAATTTAGGATTTAGTGGATATAAATCAGAATTTTCGTTTGTGTTGTTTCTTTGAGAAGAGCCTGAATGGAGACCAGAGTGGATACAATTTAATCCCCTCATTTTGACTATAAGTCTTGATTTTTTTTATATATATATGTCTAAGCCATGCCTTCTTTAACTGTGGGTCGCATAACCGAATGTGGGGGCTGTGAGAAATTTGGCAACAGTAAAAGGTTTCTGAATGCACAACAACCAAAAATTAATTCAAAAGCTAACGTGTAATGGATCCGAGGTGTTTCTGGCAGCACTTACCCATGTTGCATCACACAACTTCACCACAGCCTTGATTCTGAACATACAACAAACTGTAACATTTATGTTAAAACATAAAATAGAAAGTTATACTAAAAAAGTTAACATATGGAAGAATAGAGTGAAAAACTTTTTTTTTAAGACTTTTTACAGATACAGATGATTTAGTGATTGAAAATAACCTTCCCAAAGATTTAATTGTCATAATTGATAATCTGAAGTCCCTGGAGACACAGTTTCAGAAATACTTCCCTTCAATTTTGATTCTAAAAAACTTGAGTTGGATTCATAAACCATACTCAATTGAAATCAAAAATTCCAAATCATCTGCCATTATAAGTTCAAGGAGAATTTGCTGAGCTACAAGCGATACAGGCTTAAAAAATAAGTTTCCTAAAATATTATTAAATGAATTTTGGCTTGGGATTAGGACAGAATTTCCAACAATTTCTGAAATGGCTCTAAATATACTTCTGTTGTTTATTACTACGTATTTATGCAAAGTGACGTTCTCAGCATTGATGATTATAAAATAAAAATATCGATCAACTTTGAAAGACAAAGATACTCTACGTACAGCAATATCAATTATTCAACCAAGATATAATTATTTATGTAAAAAATAAACAAGCACATCCATCTCATTAGAATGGAAATTTGCTTTTGTCTTTAATAAACGATAAAATAATGATAATACCAAGGCATTGTTTTAAAATATTAATTTTTACCATTTATTATTGGTAAATGTTTGATTTGTACTCCTATTTTATATACTTATACACCTGAGATTGCATAAAAATTTATCGGGCTAAAAGGGGTCACGAGGGGGAAAAGTTTAGGAAGCCCTGGTCTAAACTATAACATTCATCTTTTTAAGACAGTAGAACTATTAATATGAGAAGGATGGGAGGTTGTAGGAGTGACTCCATTCACATAATTACAGTCCCTTATGTTAAATATCACCACTATAATAAATTACCAGTTCCTTTGTCCAGTAAAAAAAACCAACTTAAAACCCATAAAACCTAGGAAGTTGAAATTTGGCAGGCAAGTAACCCCATACTCTGTAACACCATCTCATATCACTTGTGCTCTTTATATTCAGATGGAACACTTAACAGTAGGTTCTGGTGGCAGTACCATTTTTTTGTTTCCTCTTCTCTCCAACCTGTTCTTATGTGATACTGACTTTAGTAGCGATAACAATTATTATTATTAATATTAATATTATTACTACCACCAAATAAATTACTTTTTTGTTCCCTTAAACCAATTATTTTATCCTAGATTACAACATATTATATGACTTAATAATGCTCAAATCATTAAAAGTATATTTGAGATGCGAAAAAAAAATAAAAAATTTAATGTTGAATTGGAATTATTTTTTGTGCTTTTTTACTGACTGCTTGCCCACCAACAGGATCATTGTATACACATAATAACCAGACCCCAGACCATTAACACTCAGTTGAATGTATGAATGCACTTTAACAAAAAAAAAAAAGTTAACCCTAAGAATGAATGCAGTAAAGTAAACCCCTTAAAACTACCATGACATAAATGTTCCCTGGAAAAAAATGTTGATGTCATAAAAATCTAAACATACTGAGGCTTGATCTCCTTAACTGATTTTTAAATTGTCTTGGTAACACCAAAGTGTTTTTTTAATTAATTTAAGTCATTATTAAAGAGAGTTTAGAGGAAATGCACCAGCATTAGCTTGAGGAAAGGATGGGAAAATCACACAGAGATAAATCATGCGCATAAACTACCCCCAATTCAACCTCCCTGCAATTGCCAATCCAATCTCTTGTTAACCTGATGCTTTATATGGTGTTACATGTCCACCTGTGTGAGTTACAATTTTGTTCTTCCAATTATAAATTAGCAAATCTAATAAAATAATTATAATTGAGAAGCAGAGGGTTTTAATAGTTATGTTCACACCATAGATCCCTGAAAAGTCATGGAGTTTCATCAATTGGCAAGTCTATAAAGTTGAGGGATTTTTATAAAATGCTAAAAAGTATTATAGAAACAACACATATAAACTTATAAATATCACAATATACATTATTATATGTTGACGGTTTTAAATGTATTTAAAATGTCATACCATTTAATAAGTTATTAAAAATGTTAATGTAACAGCCGATTTTTATATTAATGTATATAAAAAATCAATAATAAGAAAAAATGCAAGCAATTAGTGTTACTATAAATATTAGTTTATGATCATATTAATAAATTAAATAAGTTAATTTGTTTATTAATTTTTAACGGCCTTCTTTAAAACCAGACTAGAATAGTTTGTGTGGATACCAATGTTTATAGTTAATATTTGAAATGTTATTACACACATTTAAATTCTCTATTTCTAATTTCAGATGTGTTGATTCAGTCAGTCAAGAAACTATATGAACATTATGGTGAAAATGCTAACCATCCGATCATAAGAAGAGACTCTACTGTCATTGAATTAAATTTTGACTCAGAAAATGAAATTTGCAAAGCCATTTTCACTCTGTACACTATGAAAAACCAATTCCATTTTGAGTTTAATAAGGAGACTTTCGCTCTCCTTCAAAATGGAATGTCGAGTAAAGAATATAAATTTACGCAAGTATGTCTCTGTATGGAAAGATTTTACAACAAAAACAAACAATTCTTTGGTAAAATATTGTTCAGAGGAGTTCGTGCTCCGTTTAGACGACCACCAAAAGGAAACACATTCCGTTTTAATAAGTTTGCCTCTTGCTCGGAATTATCAACCGAAGCTTTAAAGTTTGTGAATCATTTTGGTACAGTTTTTCAGATAAGAAATGTAGAGTCTTTGTACATTGACCCTTATTCTTTCTATAAGGGTCAAATGGAACATCTGATCCATCCTTTAGCAGAGTTTATTATTGAGTCAGAGCTTATTGTACCTTGTTGCATACTTGAATCAGGAAAACCTATTTTGTCTTATGTGACCCAAGTAATTCTCTGTGGTGCAAATAAATTTGATGCGAGTGAGATCAAAGACTCCTTAATACAGAACTACCCTCCAAAAACATTACTCTACTATATTTGTCCATTTACAGACCCCATTATCTCAGAAGTTGTAAAAAAACGTTCAAAGTCTAAGTCACGCAAAAGATCACATTCACATAGAAGTAAGAAATCTAAAACTTCAGAACTTGAAGCCACAAAATCGGATGAATTCTCAAGAGCACAAGTTGTGACTAATGTGATTACAGATTTTAACCCACTAACGGTCTCCAGTTCATTTGAAGATGTTCCATATAATGATAATTACAATCCACACAGCAATTTATCGAAAACTTTTCATCAATCAAGGATTGCAACACAAGAAGCTAAACCAGTGCTTCTAAATCATACAAGTGCTATAAACCCTGCACTAAATCCTGCTCTTACCAGTGAAACATATCCTGCAAGAAATTTGTCTAGTACCGGTGTTACAAGCCCTGCAAGAAATCCTGCTCCTACCATTGTTACAAACCCTGCAAGAAATCCTGCTCCTACCATTGTTACAAACCCTACAAGAAATCTTGCTCCTACCATTGTTACAAGCCCTACAAGAAATCTTGCTCCTACCATTGTTACAAGCCCTATAAGAAGTTTTGCTCCTACGATTGTTACAAACCCTCCAAGAAATCAGGCTCCTATCACTGCTACAAACCTTGCAATAAATCCTGCTCCTGCCATTTCTACATATCCCGCAAGAAATCCTGCTACTGCATTTTTTAAATACCCTCCAATAAATCCTGCTCCTACTAGTGCTAAAAACCATGCAATAAATGTTGCTCCTACCATTGTTACAAGCCCTACAAGAAATCTTGCTCCTACCATTGTTACAAACCCTCCAATAAATCTGGCTCCTACCATTGTTACAAACCCTGCAAGAAATCCTGCTCCTATCATTGTTACAAACCCTCCCAGTAATCTGGTTCCTACCATTGTTACAAACCCCGCAGGAAATCCTGCTCCTACCATTGTTACAAACCCTGCAAGAAATCCTGCTCCTACGATTGTTACAAACCCAGCAAGAAATCCTGCTCCTACCATTGTTACAAGCCCTACAAGAAATCTTGCTCCGACCATTGCTACAAACCCAGCAAGAAATCCTGCTCCTACCATTGTTACAAGCCCTACAAGAAATCTTTCTCCGACCATTGCTACAAACCCAGCAAGAAATCCTGCTCCTACCATTGTTACAAGCCCTACAAGAAATCTTTCTCCTACCATTGTTACAAGCCCTACAAGAAATCTTGCTCCTACCATTGTTACAAACCCTGCCAGAAATCCTGCTCCTACCATTGTTACAAGCCCTACAAGAAATCTTGCTCCGACCATTGCTACAAACCCTACAAGAAATCTGGCTCCTACCATTGCTACAATTTCAGATTTGTATCTTTCCCATGCATCCAGCTACATCTTTCCATCAACTCCTCCATACACACTATATCAATGTGAAAATACTAGCCCGGCTGCCCCTGATATACATAGTAAGGACAAATTGGACAAACATGAAAAAACAAACAATTTTAAAAAGATTTTTAGATGTTTATTTTGTTTTGTTATTGACATGCTGTTAAAATGTTGAACAACTGATTTAGAACTCACAAGTTTTGTTAAACTAGGTGTTTTTTTATCCTGATATTCTGGTAGGGATCCTCACAAATTGAAACATATTTCTAATTTGTTTATTACACTTCAGTAGTGAATTTGGGAAGAATGAGAGAACATATCCTTCAGCCGTCCACCTAAAAAAATTAACGTTTTCTTAAAGTTCAAAACATATAAGCTACAACCAGGGCCGCCCAAAAGAGGGGAGGGAAGCCGGTAAACCAGTGCATTTTGCCCCAGGCTCCCTCCTTCAACTTGGTTGGGAGGGCCCTCCAAAACATTTTTTCCTTTAAAACATTAACACTACGTTATTACATTACTAGTTTCCAAAACATAAATGGTTATCTTAATATAGTAGCCCAAAAGCACAGGTTTTTATGGTAGGGTTCCAAATGACACTTGTTGGTGTTGGTGGTAGCAATTAAAGAGCAAGTGAAAGCTAACTCTATAGTACATTTTTTTTAAACTTCAGGTACTCTGTAAGGGGTAGCAGAGGGGTAGTAGAATGGATTTATAATGGAACCTGGATAATTTTAACTTAAAGCGAACCGGAAAAAAACTTGAACTATCCAAAAATTTGACTTAAATAAGTTTCTTAAAAGGAATTGAAAAAGAAACACAGTTAAGTTTGCAACCAATCTCAAAACTTTATCTAACGTATTTAGACATAATCTGTTCACAATTTCTTTAAAAAGTCAGAAATTTTAATTTGTTTTTCTGATTTAAGCCTCTGTCATGTTGTTTGATTCTAATTGATTTATTGACTGGAAAATTGAATGAGAACCTCGGCGACGATGTCCACTTCAGTAACTTCACCACACACTTCCACATCTTCATACATTCCATTCAGTCCACCTTGTTACACCCTATCTCGAGCTAGTTCTGTCAAGTCCACCTCATTACACTCTCTCTCCATCTTGAGCTAGTTATATCCAATCCACATCATTACATCTTATCTCTATCTTGAGATATTTCTATCCAGTCCACCTCATTTACACCCTATCTCCATCTTGAGCTAGTTCTATCCGGTCCAACTCATTCTACTCCATCCTTATCTTAATATAGTTCTATACAGTCCACATCTTTACATTTTATCTCTATCTTGAGATATTTCTATCCAGAGATATTTCTATCCAGTCCACCTCATTTACACCCTATCTCCATTTTGAGCTAGTTCTATCCGGTCCAACTCATTCTACTCCATCCTTATCTTAATATAGTTCTATACAGTCCACATCTTTACATTTTATCTCCATCTTGAGCTATTTCTATTCAGACCACATCATTACACCCTCTCCCTATCTTGAGCCAGTTCTATCCATTCCACATCATTACACCCTATCCTTATATTGAGCTAGTTTGATCCAGTCTATCTCATTACACTCCATCTCCATCTCGAACTATTTCTATCCAGTCAACATCATTACACTCTCTACCAATCTTGAGCTAGTTCTGTCCAGTCCACTTCATTACACCCTATCTTAATCTTAAGCTAGTTCTATCGAGTCCACCTCACGACACCCTATCCCTATCTTAAGATAGTTATATCCATTTCACTTCATTACACTCTATCTCCATCTTGAGCTAGTTCTGTACAGTCCCCCTCATTACACGCTATCTCTTTCTTGAGCTAGTTCTGTACAGTCCACTTCATTACATTTTATTTCCATCTTGAGATAGTTCCACCCAGTCCCCCTCATTACAACCTATCTCCATCTTGAGATAGTTCCACCCAGTCCCCCTCATTACACCCTATATCTCCATCTTGAGCTAGTTCTGTTCAGTCCACCTCATTACACCCTTTTTATCTAGAGCTAATTCTATCCATTCCACATCTTTACATCTTATTTCTATCTTGAGATAGTTCTGTTACATTTAGACCCTAACTAGGAGAATGTAATTAAGACAAGGTAACATGATCTAAAATAGATTGAACAATTTAGATAGAAAATAGATTTATTATAACAACAGGATTAAATATTAAGTTTACAACATGAATATATAAACACTAGATTTAAGTTTGTTCAAATCAAATAAAAAAAGGTGATTGTCTTGTAGTGATAACAAAAGCTGGGCTTGTGCCAGGCTACAGTCTGGTGTTTCTAGAAGAGAAAGCAGGAAGGAAATTATTAATGAAAATTAACTAAAAATCGTATACATCTAGGATTTTGGACACATTTATAATTTAATCAATCTTGCTTGATTGGAACTCTTGCGTAAGAACTTAAGAGGCATTGGATCTAGAAAAGCAATAGAAAGGTCGATTTATTACATTGTATGATGGCTAACAAACAGGTGTAAACAAAAATATAACTATGGCTGGTCTTAAAGAACGTGTGCGGACCAGCAGGATTTAGAATTAAATCCTTAATACATCTAGAGCTGAAGGCTCATATTTAGAAACTTTACAAGAGAACAATAACTGCTAGGACTAATATATGAAATTTACAAAAAATAAAAGTCGCTTTCAACTATAAAGGTCATAAACACAACATAAAAAGTTATCAATCATAATGTTTTGACAGACATTGTCTAGTTTTACAAAGAATAGACTCTAAAGTCAAATAGACTTGATAACGACGACAGGATACTTATGTAATTGCAGAACATCCTCTTGGACGGCGCGGCGGTGGATCCCACGCCCAATACTGTGTGGTTCCGTCGTTGTGCGAGTTATCAGGGGTCCCTTCTTCAGAATTACGTTGTGATAGATTGCCATACCGTGAAACTGAGGAACAGCCTTTTTATACCCTCAAATCTGACTTGAACGGAACAAAACAAAATAGGTGATAAACTCAGAATCATAGAGAGAGAGAGAGAGACAGATAAAAGCAAGGTGAAAGGGAAATAAAGGCGGGAGAACAGCTTGCGTGGTGAGGGAAAGGTAAGGTTCGTTGAAAACGCCGCTTGGCAACTCCGAGCGCAGCGGGTCGCTGGGTCGAGTTCATTCTACACTTCTTTGCGCATAAGAAGTATAAGAGAAAGCACGTGATGAAACCGCTATGATGTTGATTTTGAATGTTTTCTCCAAACAGGATGGCGAGGAAATCCAAGAACATCTTAATACTGTGAGTAGATATTGAAGCGTATTATAACTAAATATGTCAGTTTAATTTTCTTTGGAATCTGCTACAGTATTTAAAATTTAAAGTCTCTTAAAAACCACGTGTTTCACCCTCGGGAAAGTAATGATTATATAGTATCTGACTTCATCCACTCACGGAAAATAAATCTTGAGGCAGATGACTCTTAAATATGCTGATATTTATTCTTTCTTTCGTTTCTGTTGTCATAAATTATCAATTTTTTAATATTTCTATCTACATTTCAATTTTCTCAATACTTTTAATGGATCTGTAAGTCCTGAAGGATGTATAATGGCTTAAAATAGAGTAACCCTCCTTTACTGCAACTTCATTAGCTCATTCATTATATTATGTCCATGCAGAAACACCATTTCCTGTTACACTTTCAAGGAAGAATATAGGGACACGCAGTACCCCCACTCTTAATTTTTAGAAGGAAGAGGATAGTGTTGTACCCTCACATTATTTTTGATTTAGATAACTTGGATCTATCTACCTCCAAAAGACTATAAAATTATTAGGAAATTGGAAGGACAACTTAAGCCATTTAAGATTCGTGAACTTATAAATCAACAAAGGATGTGTGGACATGATAAAATTTGCATGAAACTTCGGATACCTATTTCACAAATACCAGCTGCACCTTTGTTAAACCATTTCTACCAGTGGCATGCCATGGATTGTTGCCAGGGTAAGCAGATCTTGTTAAAACTGTACCTGCGACATGTTCTTTCTTATTTGTTACCCATTTGACCAATCACACGCAGGTCGTGCTTTGTATACCTCCCATGGAACATGGAAATGTGTTTCCGTTGATAGTGACCAATGAGTGTTCTACTGAGTGAGGAGAAAATTTCACAGGTACAGTATCAACTAACTTTTCTTATCCTGATAACACCCTCATGATTTCTCACATTTAAGAAAATCTTCCTTAACCTTGAAATATTTTCTGAAATTCTTATAGCATATTCATCTGTATTCTATTCACATCCCATCCTATTTGTAAAAAATATTGTATAAAAATAATTCTTCTATTAGATACTCATCCATTTGTCATTATAAAGTGTTCAGGGGCCAAGTACCACCAACTTTTTTTTAACATAAATATTTTTTTTTTTCTTTCTTTCTATTATGTAAAATATTTTGGAAAAAAACCTGAAAAAGTGGAACATAATTTTCTACACGTAGTGAATTATTAGATTCATAATACAGTATTCCAGTCAAAATTATTCATTTCTCGCTCCAAATGTAACATGACGACTGTACCAGTGTTCTAGTGACTGAATATAGAAGCTAGGTAGGGCCAGCTCTGACATTCCCTCTCAGAGAGGCCACACATAGTGTGAAATGTCTCAAGGTCAATCATCCTATCATTCTGGTGCCAGCTTTACCCTAGCGAATAGGACCAGCCTGAGTGGGCTCCCTATACATTAAAAGTGGTCTATAGTTGTTGTTTTTTTTTGTTTTTGTGTCTGTGTTTTAGACCCAAGAAGATGACGCTTGAAAATGACTAATTAAAATGAATAATGTATATTCTTTATTAAAAACTTCATTTTATTAATCACAACTACAAGGAAAACTGGCAAATTAAACAATTAGTAGTGCATCGGCCTAATGACTCTACATTTATGCAGGTGGATGGCAAGAAAAAAAAAAATTACATTTTCTAATGCTTTATTTGGTAAACAATAATGTGGTTAACTATTAGTGAAAGAAAAAAAAGAACTTATCTTGTTTTTATTGTTTATTATTTGGTGGTTATGGACAATTGTAGGCTGTAAGAATCTTAAACATTTAAGTAAAGGGACTAAGAATCACGAATATATATAGACACTGTTTTTTTCATTTTAGCGTTTAGAGAGATTAAAATTAAAAGTCATCAAAATAGTTTTTTTTTTTTTAATGTTCACATTTCATATGGTTTTGGTTGAAATTTCAAGGAGTTTTATATTCGCGTTATAAAGCGATAAACAACTTTTTCCATAATAAATGCCTTTATGAGCAAAATAACATTACGGGTAATAAGACACGGTACTATAATTTATTTATTTTTTCACCCCCTTCCTCCACCCCTGATCCCTTGCAAATGAGCTTATGAGGGTGTCTTACTGCCTAGCGAGGACAATCACTGCATTCTTCTGGTGGCTATTTGATCATATATGGGCACGTGCTCACATCATTGTGTGCACGCTTACATCGTTGTTTTAAATGTAACAAATCCCACGTAAGTGGTTCAAGTATTTTAATGAGTGGTGTAAGTAACAGTAATATCGAGTGGTAAAAACTGAACACACTGAAGAAGCATGTCTTCTCTAGTGGACATGTTACGGCTGCGGTCTGCAGCAAAAGACAGCACAATTTTTATAAATGAACCAGAGGGCAAATAAAGCCAAGACAGAAAAGACTCCCTTCATAAGCAATACTGTTAAAATATTTTTGAAAACGGAAGTTGTCCTTATATGCTTGGTACTATGTGTCTGTCACTTTGCTAAATAATGCTATTTTACAAATAATTGATGCTAAAAAATACAGTGTCTCTAGGAATATGGAATTCATTTTGAAAATGCATTTAAGTTTAAACATTTGGATTTGCATCACAGATAAATTCTGTGGTTAAAATTTCAGTCCAAAATCACAATGAACAGCTGTAAAAAAAATAGATTAATAGAATGCTTAAAATAATGTTGTACTTATGAACTCTCATTGAAACAAGAAGATGCGCCCAACTTTTGTATAAGTAATCAAAACCTGTACTTTTTTTATTTTTGCTGTATGTAGATTTGTTTAGTGATTTTTTAGTGATTTTTTTAAAGTATGGAAACTTAAATGAATTTAATTTAATATGTTGACACATGATGAGAGATTTCATTACCATTACCAGTAAGCCCACCAAAAATAAAGATCACACTCTGCCACTAATATATAGTTAGTATATTTGATTATTTTTTTAATGCAGGCAAATCGTATTTTATAAAATCAAAACTTCTTGTCAAAAATAGGCTGCTATTCAGCTTTAATATTAATATTTTGGTTATTTAAAAACTTTATAAAATAATTTTAGAATATAAATAAATAATAGGGAAGGAAACCGATCTGAAAAAAAAAAATGCCATGATAAATTTATTCAGTCATTTCTTCAGATTCTTAACCATTCTTGCTTACTCTTAACCCATAAGGATACATTTTCATATTCATTTCTTTTTCATTTCCATGTTGACTCCCTTGCTTGTAGTAAGTTATATTTTATTTTACTTTACAGTCTTTTCACACATTTCTTAGTCATTAGATTATTTTAATTTCCAGAAAATATTATTACCTTGTTTTGAAATGTTTTCATTTAGCAAAGGAAACTGATATTTGTAAAATAGTTCTAAGTGAACAAGTTGCTAGCACTGAATAATCACTTAAACATTTGAATTAGTCATCCACTGGTTGGATTCACATGATTGATAATTCTGCAACACTCGATTCAGAATGAGTGAAGCATTTGATAGCTTTCTCTCACTTCTGAACATCACTATGGCAGAAGGTCACTATTGGTAGTATAGTATCCAGGCCGGCTTGGTGCAGAGGACAGGGTAGGCAGTTGCCTAGGGTGGCAAAAGTAACATATTATACTTTTTCTTTTTAATTAATTTAATACCCATTGGAATTTATAGCTTTAAAATTAGATTTTGAATGGTAAAGAGTTTAAATCTGTCTAATTTCTTACTGTAAGTTTTTATTTACAAAAAGTTTGTTGTTGAAAAATGAATATAAATATAACTTAAAAAAATCCAGTTGATTTCTTCTGTTCCGTTTGTTTTTGAAGTAATCAAAAGAAACGAAAGGGGTGAGGAGCTGGTGACACAAGCTATAAGACCTGCACAGGCAGGGTATGATCTGTACGGTCAAGAACGACGTAAGTGAACAGTAGATACAAACAATTTATTGTTCTTACTTTTTGATGTAATTTTTATTCTTGTGTGATTATTTGTTTTAGTAACAATACTTTTTCTTATCTAAACACATTAAACAATTGGATGTTTTTTATGTTTCGCTTAGGGCGGCAAAGGGTCACGTATAGTATTACTAAGAAATTAAATTAATAACTATTTCTGAATAGGTTGACATTAGTAACTTACAGCCACAACAAAGTACCTTCTGCTAGCTATCACCACCTCTCCTACAGTAGGGTTTAAGTTAACTTTGTGCCTGAATTAGGTGACTTAAAAAGAAAAAAAGGAATACCTGATAACCAGGTGTGGTATGAGAGCAATAATACTTTATGTTTATTGTTTTGTTTTAACTCTTTGAACCTCACAATGTTTATGATATTTAATTTTATAACATATAATAATTAATAAATAAGAATTGCTTGATGAGTTCAAACTCAATACAAAATATCTAAAAATATTCCTTAGTGGGTTGTTGAACAAAAGTTCACAATGTATTTAAGTCCCTCCAGCTTTACCCCCCCCCCC